>JALJCO010014061.1:0-53697 GCA_023101725.1 Atherinomorus stipes
AGTGGCGGATCTAGAAAAATATTCATGGGGTGGCAAAGGAGGGCCAGGAATTTTTCAGGGGTGGCAACTGAAGCAGATGCTTGTGACAGACCGACAACCTGTCCAGGGTGTACCCTGTCTTTCGCCTGATAATTGCTGGGATAGACTCCCATGACCCTGAATTGTACCAGACAGTACAGAAAAGGAATAAATAAATATATAAATATATACAATTGTCCTTAAAATTATTCATACCCTTCAATTACAGAAGGAAAAAAATCTGCTTCAGGTGAAATGAGTTGAAATTGACAAAAGTGATAATAACTAAAGATTCTATGAAAATATTGACATTGATTTTGAATTGTGGTTCGAAAGAAATATTAAAACAAGCATGATGGGGGTCCGAAGCTGAAATTTTGTTGAGCAACACTTCTTGAGGCAATCAGCTATTTTCTGTATTGCTCAGAAAGGCGTCTGCACCTGTTGACAGTTGGTGCTCTGTTTATGGGAATGGTGCTTTATGCTGGGGTGGCAACTGGGGTGGCAAGGCTTTGTTTTGGGGTGGCAACTGCCACCCCATGCCACCCTGGTAGATCCGCCCCTGGCGTTACTCCTAGGGTGAATTCCAATTCCTGTCTTAACCCTCAATCTTAACCCTCAATCTCAAAAATGCGCACTCCCACGAAGAGCAAGTGCTGTCCCGATTCTAAGAAACTTAAGTTAAGGGGCAAGTTTGAGGGCTGAATCGCCCTCAATATTGAGATTCTCCGACACCACCCTAGTGAGTAAGGGCTACCCAGAATGCAAGCAGCAAAGAAGGCGAGCTACAAATCTTAAGTATTTTCTTTGTTAATGGAGATATAAATATTACGAAAACCATTATTTTATCTTAGTTTAGGCCCATGTTTAGGCCCTCATTGTTGCATAATATTTATTTTTATTTTACGATCTTTTGTCAATAGCAGCCGGTGCGGTCAAGCCATGTTGCTATCGTTTAAGTTAGTTAACGTTATAAAATGGTCCTTTTTCTCTGCGCTAATGTCGTTGTTTTATAACGTCCTTGTGCCGATAACAGTATAAGAAAACCGAGCTGATGTCATCTCCCGTAGTCGCAGAGTTATGGAACAAAAGTTCTGTTTCATTCCTTCTGTAAAACAAAGCTCCTCGCGCTCTTCGCAGGTCGAGTCCTACTGACAATTGTCAGTCAGGTGACGTGCAGGCCAGCTGACTGCAGTCATCCAGGAATTCACAGAACCACAGTTGCCTACGTAACTTTCGTTATAGCTGGTGTTTACCTTTCAATAAGTCGTGGTATGCGGTGACAACTGAATATGTCCATGGTTAGGCAGGTTAACAGTGCAAATAAATGTAAATAAATTCTTCTTCTTCTGCGTCTTCTTCTTCTGATTGACAGACTGAACGCCGTTTCGGCGTAATGCTGCCCCCCACAGTTTAAAGACGTATCTGCACTTAAGGGTGTCCCATTTCCAAGTCACAATATAGCCCTTAACACTTGGTTTTAAGGGCTACTAATATTGAGGATTAAGATAGGAATTGGAATTGGGCCCTAGTGTGGTAGGATGACGCTTCCCACCAAAGCAAGAGCAAAGTTTAGACTTTATCATACTTCATTGCACATGAAACCAGGTACTGTATCTGCAGGACCTGCTTCTATCAGACTGAACTCACCTTCTCACTGACGGTGCTGAAGAGACTTTCCATAATCAGAAGCATGCAGCTTTATCCACTGAAACCAGACTTTGCTGAATAATTGAATAAAAGTTTGTTTAAACATGAATCATTCACTGCACAATACTTTAGAAAAGATTAAAACCTAATCAATGACCTGGTGCATGCTGGGAGCTTCACCTCCACACCATTACTCTGTTAGTTTTTCCAAACCAGTAATCAGATTGTCATAAACGTCTGTTTATGTCTACCTGGAAGTAAACATGCCGGTTCCTGCTCCGCTTAGTTTTGACTATGACGTTAAAACCACTAAATAACACCGTTTTTTGCTATATTTTGATTGTAGTTTTGTAGCTGCAGCTCAACACAACATACTTCTTCATTTCCACTGGTTGACACGAGTCCAGCACTTGTTTCACGTGCACTTAAACAAGCGCCGTTACAACAGGACAAGGGAAGGAGCATGCTCAGAACGACAGGAATCAACTTAGAGCAGAATAAAACAAGAGAGGAATTATTTTATTCAGAATAAAAAGAGGAATAAACCACTTAGTTCAGAATTAAGTCTTATTTGGAATCATCGTCTTCACTCAGAATTATGGGTTTACATGGTCTTTTTAAAGAATAATTAACTTTCATTAATAATTCAAACTCATTTAAACACGGTCAGTGAGTGAGAACCGGTTCCCAGTTTTGTTAGCAGAACTTTGCAAAATTGTTTCGATTGGCCACTTTAAAAACCACGCGGTCAGTCACATGTGAACATATAGGCATGTGAAGACAGAGGAGGACAGATGTTCACTACAAGTGAAGACAGCAGACGTTGGTGAGGAGAGTGAGTGCATCGTGTTGTCCTGTAATATAACTTAAAGTGACACCAGAAAGTAAAGCAGCATCTGGCTGCAGTTTACTTTTTTGTTGTTGTTTTATTGTATTGTGTATCTTTAGTGTCGTGAACGTGCATGAACGTGCATGTAGGAAGTACAATGTTCTACTGTGTAGGCAATAAAAATCTACTAAATTATGTGGTTTCCGGTAAATTCTGGACGCTACCCACTCAGGACACTTGGATTATATTGGACGAGCGGCATGGAGGAATATTGACAAGTTTTTGTGGAGAAGGGGGGACGCGGGGGGGGAAAAGGAAAAGAAAGGAGGGGGGGGGAATTAAAACGACAATAAAAGAAAAGGGGAAAAAAGGGGGGGAGGGGGGGGAAAAAACCCGAAAAAGCTTCTGATTAAAAAAACAATATAAAGTTACTCCTTTAATGGACCTTTTTGTTTCGAGCACCGGTGAACTCCTTGAAAGTTAGCGGATAACGAAGACCTCCTCAGATCTCCGGCTGCATTTGAGATATTTAAAAAGTGCTCCAGAGTCTTGCTCAGCATGAGGGTGAGTAGAAAATGAAGGAACATCATTCTGTGGGTGTTGTATCCCTTTAAATAATCAGTAAAGTAAATAAATTACTTTTTAAAGAATTAATCAGTAATCAGATTACTTTTTTAAGTAATTTGTGACAACTGTGGCTGGGAAACATGGAGCTGCAGGTCCCAGAGGCTCCATGTCAAACACTGTACTTACTACATGAGTGTTAATGAAAGAAAAGTAAGCTGCAGCCGCCCTTGCTAGAGTCTGAGTCCACCATGGAGAAGTTTGGAGACTTACTGTATGTCAGCCTGTTGACTGCTGGAATTTACCCGTCAGTCTACCTCTAAACCTCACCTGTGATGTCCATGAAGGTCAGGATGGAGGACTGGATGACAGAGATGATCTCATCCAGTCTGTTGGCTTCCTTTACTGGGAGGTTATGTTCAGGACTTGGTCATTATAAACTGGGTGATGAGGATCTGGTTTTATTGGAGGTATTTGGCTTGGATTGATTACGTTTCGTATTCTTCCTGCAAGTGTATGGATGGTTTTAAGCTTCACGACGGCGCAACCTCTTCATAAATTATGTAACATTGACAGGTGTTTAAAGTTGTACTTCCGTGGTCCTTTCATTAATATTTCTGTGTTCTCCATTATTATTGAATGCATTCTGCATCGTTTCTGTTTAAAAAAAACCTTCTGGTATCTTTGTTTCCAGCTGTATTTGTATACTAGAAGAGAGGCTTGTGGTCCAACGGCAGCTTTTCCGGGTCCTTCTCATGAATTTCCGTCTGATTGGCTGCCTCCCATCAGTGTATGAAGGAAGCTCCGCCCTCCGCTCTTATTTCGTTACAGACAGGAAATAGAGCCGACAAACAAGTTTGTTCCGCCATGCTAACAAACAGTTAGCTAATTAGCTTCTCAACTCCGAAGCTACAGTCGTGCTCGTCTTTACTTCTAGTGTGTAGTGGAGGGTTACCTGCCTTCCAATGGACAGATAGAAACCCCACGTGGGATACGCTATTTGAAATGTGACGTAGAAGTGCAAGGCTGTTCCCGATTCACTCTTTTCTTCGTATTGTTTCTCTGATGAGAAAGAACAGCCGACTGGGGGGAACGCAACGCTAGCAAGTCAGCATGTGTAAGTAAACAAGGGGAAACCCTCCGTATTTCAGAAGGAGCAAGTTACACGGGTTTTCAGTGAAAGGAGGCCAAAGAAAAAAAAAACTTTAAAATAAAAAATGGTTTTTAAATTTTTTGTCAACAAAAAAAAATGCATTTTTGAGTGAGTGAGAGAGTCGTGGGGGGGAGAAAAAACAGAGAAGAAAGATCCGGGGGGGGGGGGGGGGAGGGGAAAATGTTGGGGAACGATAAAAAAAGGGGAAAAAGGGAGAAAAATGGGGGGATTAAATGATAAGGGAGGGAAAAAAAGGAAGGAAAAAAAGGAGGGAGGGAGGGAAAGAAAAGAGGGAGGGAGAAAAAGAGAAAAGAAAGATTTATTGGGGGGGGAGAAAAAGGAGGAAAGAAGAAGGGAGAGTGGGGGGAGGGGGGGGAAAGAGAAAAAGAAAAAAGGTGTGTATAAAAAGGGGAGAGGAAAAAAAAAAAAAAAATGACGGGAGGGGGCTAGGAAAAATAGAGAGAAGCGTAGGGAGGGAGAGAGAAGATAATAAAGTTTTACTCTTTCTCACTATAATAATTATAGGTTTAGAGGTTAGATGTGGAAAGAATGAAAATAAAAAAAAATGAATAAAGTGTTAGGGGATTGAAAATAGATTAAATAAAAAAAAAAAGAAAAAGAGGAAGAAGAGAGACAGTCAGAAGAAAGAGAGGGAGGAAAAGAGAAAAGATTGTAAAAAATTAAAGAGATTAAAAAGATAAGGAGAAATGAAAAAAAAAAAAGAAAAAATGCTCTTCAAGAATAATAATTTAGAAATTATTTATAAAAAAAGAGGAGTAAAAGAACAAGGAAAAAGGAAAAAGAAAAATATGTGGGGGGAGAAAAAAAAAAAAAGAAGAAGAGAATAGGAAATAATTAAAATATTAAGGGTATTTAAGTGAAGAGAATAAGAAATAAATAAATATAAAAGAAGAAAAAAAAAAAAAAAAAATAATAAATATAATAATAAAAATAAAAAAAAATATAAATATAGAAATAAGAGGAGGAGAAGAAAAAAAATGAGAAAAAAAAAAAATATGTGAGATGTTGAAAGAGGGAGGGAGAGGGAGAGGAAGATAATGAAGGGGAGGAAGTAAAAAATGAAGAGAAGGAAGGGAGAAGGGAAGAAATGAAAAGGAAAAAATTAATATTGAAAAAAAAAAAAAACAAAAAATAATAAGCAACAACAAAAAAAAAAATGAAAAAATAAAAAAAATGAGGAAGAGATAAGGAAAATGAGGAAGAAATAAATAAAAAAAAAAAAAAAGGAAGAGGAAGTAATAGAGGAAATAGAGGGAAGGGGGGGAAGGAAAATAAATAATAAAAAAATGAAAATGAAAAAGGGAGTAAAAAAAAAAGAATGCTGCAATTAATAATGGGAAAAATCAAAAGATGGGAAAAGAAAGAATGGAAATTCAAAAAATAAGAGAGGTAATTCATTTAATAATCCAAAGCAACTAAAATAAACGGGGAGGGGGAGAGAAAGGAGTAGGGGGAAAAAAAGGGTGGGGATAAAGATAAAAAAAGAGGAGGGGGGGGGGGGTGGGGGGGGGGGGGGGGGGGGGGGGGGGTGGGCAGAAAAGATGGAGGGGGATGGAGGGAAAGGAATAAAAAAAAAAATAAAAAGAAAGAAAGGGAAAAAAAAGATACATAATTAAAAAATTATTATATAAAAAAGATATTAAAAAAAGATACAACAAAAAAATAAAAAAAAAAAAAATAAATTCACAATAAATAAAAAAATAATCAAAAAAGAAAAAAAGAGAAAAAAAAAAAAAAAAAAAATAATAAATTTAATAATAAATTTATAAAATAGAAAAGTTCAAAAAGAAAAGAGAGGGGTTAAGAGGGGAGATAAGAAAAAAAAGGGGAAAAAGGAGAAAGAAAAAAAGTAAAAGAGAAAGGAAAAGGGGAAGAAAGAAAAGAAGAAAGAAGGAGAGTAGAGGAAATTAAAAGGAAAGAAAGTTTTACAATATACAAAGATAAAGTAAAAAATAAAAAATACAAATATATTAAATAGAGAAAAATGGGAGGGTGGAACGCAGGGGAGGAGGGGAAGGGAAGAGAATAGAAGGAAGAACGGAGAGAAAGAGGGAGGAAATTTATATCAAAAAAACCTTTAAGCCCTTCATCACCAGCACACCTGATCTTTCTGCTGTACTGCCAGATGTTTCATTGCTCTGCCTCCACACCCCAGATTCCTTGAGCAGCCTTGTGATGGATCATGCAGCAAAGCCTTTATGTCCAACTTCCAGTGGGACTTCCGTCCTCTCACTTCAGCTTCAGCTTCTTTCGCTCCTTTCTTACTGGCCTAAAAACCTCAGCAAGTCACACAGTTTAAAATCGGCTCAAACGACTTGGCTCTGATTAGCGTGCAGTGTGATTACATGTAGCATGTTTTTATGTTACATTCATTTACTGTCCCTTCCATATAATCTATATAAAGTACAGAACAATGTTTTAATATCTGACGAACAGATCCAAATGATTTTCATGTTTTAAAGGAGGCCGTCAGAGCAGCAGAGGTGGATGGAGACAGAACAGAGAACAAAACTAATTAGAAGAGTCTGAATCTGACTCAATGAGAGGGAATAAAGTGAAAAAGAAATGGAAAATGTTCCAGTTAAAATAATGTGAAATAAATCCGAGATGATGTCGACCAATAACGTTATCCGCTAACGGCCCACGGTGGGGTTTATCCCGCAGCATCAGATCCGTGATGAGGAATCACATTACCGGTTCCCTCAGGATGAAGCGGGCTTCGCTCGTCTTCATTCCCTCCATCGCTGTGAGAGTGGAGTCACGGCTGCATCTCCAGCCCGAATATGCAGAACTGCAGCAGGAACACCAGACACGTCGACTTTCAGCAAAGCTTCACTTCAGTTTCACTTTTACAGTAAAATGCTTTTTAAAAAGCTTCAGTTTTCTATGAAATAATAAAGATCTTCATTCTGGATTCTTAGCATATTTCAGTGCGGTTGATTAACTTTAGGAGGTTATACAACGTGTGTGTGTCGGGTTTGTGTGTTTCTGATCAGCTTACAGACACTGGCTTTGTGTTTGCTGTATCAATATGTAATTAGAAGCTGGAGCCTCTGCAGTCCCAACATCTGCCAGTGTTTGTGAAGCCATGAAGTTCCTTTATGTGCCGTCATTATACTTATAAGGTACAGACAGCTGCCCTGCAGCCACGGCAGTGCAGCAACACACACACGTCGGATGCAGCGCTAACACACACGCTAACACACACACGGGCAGTTTGCTGGTTAATGGAGCTCTTCTCTTCTTTAATGAGCGTTGTAGTCCTTCTTCTCTCCACTGTCCCCCTCATTACCTCTCTTTCTTCCCCCTCTTCTCTGCTCTTCTGTACCTGATCTTCCTTCTTTTGCATTTTCTCTCTTTACTTCTTTATTTAGTGCCATCTTTGTTGTTTCTTTCATTTTTCCATCTGTGTTGCACTCATGCAGCCTTCATCTCACCCAACCTCCCTTCTAGCCATCACTGTCTTTTATTTATCTTTCCATCCCTCTTTCTCTCCTCCTTCATCGGATGTTTCATGACCACATACGTCTGCATTGTAACAGCAGTGTATTCATCCAGAAGTGTTATGGAACAATTATCTTTCCTCACATTTCATATTGAATATTGAATATCAGTGACTATACCATCACTTTTATTCTAGTAATCTTAGTTTTTAAGTTTAGGCTAAAAACTATCTGACTCAGACATCTTGCTTTTAAACTTCTCTTGTTCTTCAAATTAAATCAAACTGAACTGAAGTTTATTGAAAAATACTGTATTGTCACTTTAGACTGGTTTCTTGTCCATATTTAGTGAAAGACAAGTCTTGTTCTTGAGGTTGATGGCAGGAATGAGCCTCTGGACCTTTCTGATTGTGGACCCGAAGAAGCCTCTGACTGAACACAGAACTGTCCATCTTCTTTTTAAGAGGTTGGAAAGAGCCAGACCCAGCTCTGAGGTGCACACACAAAAACAGAGGTACGAGACAGGAACATTTCTGTACCTGTAGGTACATTTTTTACAAATGTTCTCTCAAAAGTACAATATTGGTCTTTATGAGGTCAGAAGTACCTATATACTATGAAAAAGGGTCCAAAGTAAAATTTGTACCATTCCAGACCCTAAGGGTACCTGCAGCATTGAAAAATGTGTGTAGCTTGTACAATAACTATAAATAGCAGTCCTTCTAAACAGTAGTATAATTATAGTTATTGTATTATGATTTTCATAATAATCATAGCAATAATTATATGTCAAATTATATATGTATTTGGCCTAATATTAATATAATAATTATTCATTTATTAATAGCATCTTTGATTGTTGTCATGATCTCTGTTTTATTGACTTTTATTCATCATTTTTACCTGGTTTAATTGTACTTTATTAACTTATACAGCTTGATAAGGTACAAAAATGGATCAGGACCAAAGGGTACAGAAATGTCTTTCTTAAAGGAACAGCCCCAGCGACAAGCTTTGGACCCTTTTAAGTACAAATTGGTACCTCTATTTTTGAGTGTGCAGAGGACAGGTGAGAGTTCCTCATCAGGGACACCTGCTGTAGTTTACGCTGCTGAAGAGTCAAAGTGATGCTGTTAACTGTTTGTTTTCATAGCAGCAGGGACCACAGCCACACGTCTGAGCAGTTAGACATCAGCATGTAAAGTCACACCATCCCATGCAGTTCTCACAACACTTCCGTACAGTACGGAAACAACGTTAGGACAAATATAACAGCACAGCTGTCTACACCTGCTGGGGTGGACGGAGAGAAACACAACACCAGTGATGTCATAAAATTCATGCATGGCAAATAAAGAGAGAAGGGATGGTGAGGAAAAGAAGTGCTCACGTCTCTCAGCAGGAAAACCTGTGCCAGCTGGACTCAAGGGTGGCTGAACCACCGTCAGATTTATCTAGAACAGGGCTGCCCAAAGCGGGACCAGCAGGCAAAATTTGTCCTGCTGAGCACATATCTTAATACTGTTATATTCCAATACCCTGAACCTCAACATCAGCCGTAACACAGCTGTTATCACAAGGGAAGTTTGACAAGATGCCCCAACATTCACCACACCTGTGGGTGCCCCACTTAGTCGTGACGTGTCATGCTCAGAAGAGTCGGCTCCCAGTGTTTTAGGAGATTGCAGAGCTTAGTTGTGATTGGCCAGTATGGAGGCCATGTGGCCAGTCACGTGTGAGCATATAGGCTTGTACATAGATGTGAAAACAGAGAGGAGGGAAGATGCTCCACTGAGAGTGAAAACAGCAGGCAGTGGTGAGGAGAGTGAGCAAGCCCGGATTAAGGAAGCAGGGGCCCCTGGGCACAAAGTCTTAAAGGGCCCCTCAAATCACAACCAAAAGGACATTGTATATAATGTCCATCATTCAGATTTCACACCGCATTATTGTAAACAACATTTCTCAGCTGGCAGCAACAACATGAAGACACTACACTGCGCTCAAACTATAGCGGATGTAAATACCTGGAGTTTCTTTGCGTCTTTGTCTTCCTCCCATCTCTGTCTTTCTTTGTCCTCCTCTTATGTCTTCATAAACTATCAGAGCCAGGTGACTACAGACCAGTTGTCCTCACATCTCGCATCATGAAAGTCCTGCAGAAACTGTGGTTCATCTCAATAAGCAGTCAACATCTCAGGACCCGTTCCAGTCTGCATATCATAATATCCTTGAGGTTGAAAGCACCATCATCTTCCTGCTTCACGGATCTCACTCTCATCTGGACCAATCGGGCAGCACTTTGAGGGTCATGTTCTTTGATTTCTGAAGTGTTTTTAATACGATTCAGCTGCTTTGATGCAGTATGTAAGATGCTCCATCAGTTCCAGGTGGATTCCTTCTCCACCACCTGGATCTCTGAGCAGCTACCAAACAGACCACAGTGTGTCTGAGATGGACATCAGCAGCACTGGAGCACCACAAGGCACTGTACTCTCACCATTTCTGGTTGGTCACTTGGTGAGATGGTGCAGAAACAATCAGCTCATCTTCAACATAAACACATAAGAGATGATTGTTGACTTCAGGAAGAACTGGACTCATTTATCTTCTATAACTTCTATAACTCAGTATTCTTAGCTTGATGGATAAGCTTTCACCTGATATAGTCAAAGTTCTCTGTTTTATCTTCAACATGACGAACTCAACAGGAGGACGGACTGAGCTGCTCAGAGCTGAATGAGCTTCTGTATGTGCACCATCAACCGGTCTTGCTCTGTTTGGTTTTTCCTGGTTTTCCTTCTCTTTTCTAATCAGCATGCAGAAAACTTGTCCTCATTAGATAAACCTGCTCTTACCAGTTTAATAGTTACAGTCCACCTGATTCATTTTTTTCTTTTTTAAATCAATAAATCTCAATAATTAATTTAATAAATCTTCCACAAATATCTTTTGTGTGAATTTTTCTGCCCCCTTTTCAAGGAAAATTTCAAACTACTACATCTCCTGATGTTTTTTTTTTATTTTTTTTTTCTTTTCTTTTTAGGTCTAGATAATAAAAAATAAAAGTGATGCATAAGACACTAAAGTAATAAATAAGTTTTAGACAAAGCCAATAAGAAAAATTGCCCCAGGTATTGAAAATAAATGGTGTTACATAATGTAAGAATAAATATCTAGTGTACAACTGCTGCTCATCCTCATCCACAAATCCAGCAGGAGCTCCCTTCTTCCTCAAAAAATGAGATAAACTTTTTTATTCTATCACAGGGTGACAAAATTGTGTATTTGTCTAGACTGTCTCATCTTCTTTTCCTTCATTTTGTGATATAATATGTGCAAACGACATAACAAACTTCCAAAAAGTGGCTATTTTCTAGAACACTTCCTCTTTCTCACCCCTTCACAACTGAACACAGCGCAGACACCGGTGACTTTACCGTAATATGCTGCATATCAGTGCAAAGCTGTGCTTCTCAGCATTCAGAATCTGCTGAAATTACGTCAATTGCGTAAGCGGTCGAAGAGTCACAGTAATCTTAAGAATTTTAGCTAACATATTTTGTGTTATTTCGCGAGCAGCATCCAGTTAAAAAGGTGCTGCTACGGGCGGCCAGACTGAGAGGTGGCGGTGGGCCCGCTTTCATGAGTTCTCGTCCGGTCGTCCAGTCTAGTTACAAACTCGCCACTGAGAGAGCTGCTGCTTTGTAGTATTCATTGTCGGTTAGCCCTCTGGGGCCCCCTTCTGGCTGGAGGACAGATGCATTTCAATGTATTCCTGCCAAGCGGAGCCTCCGATTCTGTTCTTTTCCTCACAGTGGGCCCCATGTGAGCGTGGGCCCCTGGGCCTGTGCCCAGAATGCCCATTGGATAATCCGACCTTGAGAGTGAGTGCATCGTCTTGTTTGAAATGAAATGAAAAATACTTTGTTTATCCTAGAAGGAAAATTCAGGATTGTAATAGGCTAACGCTCTGACTTTTTTTCCTGAGCAATATAATACAATATATAATATAATGCAACAATACTAATCAGTCAGTCAGTCTTGTTCTTCAGAGTGATGCTGCTGGTAGGAATGAATTTCTGTATCTCTCCATCCTACAGCGAACCTGACGCAGCCTCCCACTGAACACACTCTAAAGTGCCGGACGTAGTAAAACTATTTCCGGTCACAGCATTCCGTGGAAGTTAACAGTAACAGAAGAAAAGGTAAGAGCTTTAGATAGTGCATGTTGGAAAACCAGGGCTAATATCAGTTTGGCTTTTATCCACTTCTGAGGTCTGAAGGAGAGACTTGAAGCTGAATAGGCTGAAGAACGAGGCGGCCATTAGTCTGAGAGGGAGGGGCGCTAGGTTTGAATACTGTTGTTTGCTAACAGAAATGGTGGAGGGACTTCAGACTCTACCTTTAATATTTCCCTCAGTTTAATAAGTTTCTTTATTTCAAATATTTATTACTAAAAGTCCAGATTCAGAGGAAACCTGACTGACTCACACCTCCATGACAGAATGCCGGTCAGTGAACCAGCTCCTGTAACATCCAAAGATCAGCCTTATTCCTATCAGCTGTTGGTCTTGTTTAACATGGATTGTGTGTTGTTGACATTTGGGGGGGGGGGGGGGGGGGGGGATTGCTGTTTAATGACGTGACTGCAATTATTGATTATTGTCTTTTTAACTATGAGTTCATTCTTAATTTGTCATATTGGTGGCAAAAGAATGCATTTATTTAAATATGGAACGATAATTATTTATTGAGTTTGAGTTTGATTATTTATTTAAAAGGGGAAAGTGCATATTAATGACCATGAAATGTAAATATGCATGATTAAAGCAAAGCTAATTTCCATCCTTAGTCCCTTGACACACCAGCACAATAAAATAAAAATAACAGGAACAATAATAAGCAGTGTTAGGAACATTACTTTTAAAAAGTAATTAATTATAGTTTCTAATTACTTCTCAAAAAAAGTAATGATGTTAGTAACTGAGTTACAGCTTTACAAAAATAACTAATTACTTGGAAAAGTAATTATTCCGTTACTTAATGTTCCTTTTGATGTAACTTAAATTAACTTTATTATCTACTTAAATTAATCTTATGCTGAATTAATATAAAAGTGAATATTAGATCTGACTAATGAATCAAATTAATGGAAACTTCACAGAATAAATTTTTAACAGAAAAATCATGGACACTCAGACTGGATGTTGTGGCTCCGTCTCCTCCTCAAGCTCATGTGGTTCTAACAGCCAGACACCAGAAACACAAACTAATCAACGTTTCTCATCATGTTCGTGTCTTTTATCTGGGGAAACTGATGTTTGTGTTGAATCCAGTTTATAATTCTCCCTGTTGTGCGCGCGTGTTCGGCTGCGCACAATGACATGAGGTTTGCAATAACAGTCCATCATCATCATCATCACCTTAATCATCACTGTTTCTGTACCGCTCAGGGTCAGATGAAGACAGATCCAGTGTGCAGAACTTGTGTAATATAGCTTCAGTATTAACTAGTAACTGAATTCGGGTCATGGGTGAAGTAAATAATTCAGGGAAACTTGTTGCCGGAATATGATGCTGTTTTCTTCTTAAAGGGACTTGAGGCAGGAATTTGAAAAAAAACAACCAAACATTAATGTCCCTTTTTTTAAATACTAATGGGTGATGAAGCGCTAAGTACCAAAAATTACTTTTCTACCCATGTTTCTCTCCGTTGCCTTGAACAGGCTGTGTGCTGCAAAATGCGCTGCAATTCGGTGTCTGAATTTCCCGCGCTGCCCTGCGGACGTGACGTCCAATGATGCTACATCCGCAGTTTTGATGCAGGAAAAAGACGGTCACGTTAAATTCAAACACTGTAAGCGATAGTTATGGATTATTCTGCCAATTTAAAACGATCTAGATCAACTGAAAGACACTAAAAGGTGTAACTACGAAGAAAAAAAATTAGTAAACAACATTATAGCTTTCCAGCTCTGCCATGCGGACGTGACGTCAAATGATGCTACATCCGCAGTTTTGATAGAGGAAGAAGACGGTCGCATTAAATTCAAACACTGTAAGCAATTGTTATGGATTATTCTGCCGTCAGCAAACGATCCAGATCAACTGAAAGACACTAAAAAGTGGAACTACGAAGAAAAAGCTTAGTAAACAACATTATAGCTTCAGTTTGTGCACGCTCCCGTGACGGCTTGGCTCGTGGCTGCAGTTACCTGAAGCACCAGTCGCGAGTTTTGTTTCTTAATCTTGCCTCAAGTCCCTTTAAACCGGCTTTATTCTCGTGCTGTCTCAGCGCCTGTGTCAGGTTGGTGACGCCGTACGCCCGGTAAAGGTCCGCAGCGGCAAAACGAACTTCTTTAAACCTGGAGTGCAACCGCGGTTAACAGAACACAGCAACTCTTTTTCAGCAACTCCTTTTTTTAATCTAACATGAGTGTGTGGAGTGGAGAGGCTTGTGTCTGCAGCAGAGTGATACAGAGATACCTGGAGGCACTCGCCCGTATCACTCCGCCTCCTCTCCGCGAGAACACCAGCACAATATAGTCCCTACAAAAGTGAAACTTCTGTTCACCAGGAACAAAAAATAATCTCACATAACAATAGTAACGCGCTGTCAGTGAAGGCCAGTAACGGTAACGGCGTTGTGATGATAGACTTAGTAATTAGTTAGATTAACCCGTTACTGAAAAAATAGTGCCGTTAACAACGGTGTTTATTTCTAACGCCGTTATTTCCATCACTGATAATAAGTTAAATTAAATTAACTTTCCTTCACATTATTTGGGTTTCACCTTAAAGGCAGGGTAGGGGATCCTGGAAAAACGGTTCGAGCAAGCTACCACCATGCCTCCAGAGCCTACAAATGTGTGCGCCGACGGTTGTCAACGAGCATAACAGAGACTAGCTGGGTGGATAGCTTGTTAGCTTGCAAGTAAAGGAACCACGTTTTCTAAAAGTGAAAACTCCCTCACCTCCGACTCCTTCTGCGGTGTAAAACATCCACTCTTTGAACCTCAACACCTCCATGATCTAATCTACATCTGTTTTTTTTTTTTTTTACTTTCTGGTGGATTTTAAGACCAAATACCATAAGAGCAGCGAGCAGCCATGTTCATGTGAACTGTGAGACGCTCACGGCGTGTTGCCGTGGAGGATGGGAGGGCGACAAACGGCAGTCGAGTTTGATGGACATAAAATCATTCAATCAATAAGCATGGGCCGTTATAACTTCATTGGATGGGGTTTTTCCAGTCCTGTACGTTCAACAGGTGATTCATTTTTTCAATTTTTGTGTCAGAACATTTAGTTAGTTGGCTGCAATCGGGGTGTGAATAAGACTTTAAGCAATATGAAATACTCCTGGAAAACATCATCCACCCTGCCTTTGAAACTGCTGAGTTTGGCCTGCGACCCACTGGTACATTGTCATGATGGCCCTTGGCCCAAATTTTTGGCATAAAAGTTTGGGCACCCCTGATATTCAGACTTCAGAACGTCTGGACCCACCAGGACACCTGCAGTCTGACTGAAGCCCTCTGTGGTGAAATCTAGGACTCTGAGACCAACACATTCTCACTCCCAACTCGTCATCTGTTGACGCTTGGTCAGTCTCCCTCCGCGTCACCTGTCGACGCGCGGGGTATATCCATCTCGTACATATGTGATGCAGCGGGTCTCTCAATGATTGCCACGGAAATCCCTAATCAGTGGTATTTGACGACATGTGAGCATAAAAGAGGAACCTTTTCCGGTGATTTTGATCAGCATAAAATCTGCTGCGATCAATCCTCCAAAGTCATACGTACTATAGGGTCGTTTGTGCACATCTGAAATTACGCTCTCTTTGAGCGTATTTCACACTCCCTTTCACCTCTGGCAGCGGCAGGAGCAGAAATGACGGCAAGTCCAACTAAAGAGAAGGAAGGTGTTTAACAACTGGCTGAAACACTTGAGGCAGTGTTTAGCTCGACTGGTTGGGGAGCTGCCACAGTATTCAGAGGCTACAGTTCCTCCACGCAGCCGGTCTCAGTACGATTCCTAGCCTGGGACCCACTGCAGCCCCCACTCTCTGCCCCCTTTCCCTCTCCTCGCATCCGGCGATATAAAGGCTGTCAAAGCCTGAAGAAACACCTGATTATGATACGACAGTACGCATTTATTATGTCGCTTATTTGAATTTGTTTATTTATGTTCACTGAGGAATGTGCACGTATATGACATGAATAAAGTTACTGCCAGCCACCGCAACACCATTTATCCCTTCCTTCCGGCTGGTTGTTAATAGCGTCCTTAGCAACCACTGTAGCAACAATCACAAAACCTGGAAGAATGTACGTCAACACGAAAAAGAACTGTGGATCGTTTACATGAAATGAAGGGACATTTTGAAAACAAAGTGTATATTTGTTGCTAGAAAAGTTATCAGAACAAAGCTGAAGCCGTAATCTATCTTGAAAAATATTAATTTCTATTGAAGATTGAAGGGACACCCACCATTTTTCTTTTGGTCACACCAGGGAGGAACTCGGCAAACACGTAATCACCACTACGAGTGGTGATTACGTGAATCACATAATCACCAACCAGAATCATCATTTTGGTAATCACCACTAGGGGGGGATTACCAGAATGAGAGACCCGCTGCGTCACATACGTACGAGATGCCTATACCCTGCGCGTAGACAGGTGACGCGGAGGGAGCCTACCGAAGCGTCAACAGATGACGAGTTGAGAGTGAGAATGTGTTGCTGAGACCTGATAGGCGTACAGTACTCCCACTGCTGCTTTCATAGCCCAGTCCACCTGCAGTGTATGTGGCAGTTGAAGTCTGTCACTTGCCTCCGAGTGTTCATGTTCCCTGGCTACTTGGCCAAGGGGATGTCCTTTGGCTGACTGGTTAGCGCGCATGACTCTCACCTGGGAGTCTGCTGGTTCAATTCCCGCCCAGCCCTCCTTCGTCCTGCAAGTGTAGCTCATGATTCATTTACACTCCCGTGCGGACCACAGAGGTGATCTCTGGTCCTCTAGAAAATCTTCCAGTGTGAAAGCAAGCAGAGCGTCCTAAAGAGAGCATGTGTTGTTGATGGACATGAAGGACATCTGGCTGCCTCTGCTGCTGCTCCAGGAAACCAGATCCGGTTTGAGCACCAGACTGCAGAAATGAAGTTCTTTACTTAAATGAAGCCTGTTATATACTGAACGAGACGTTTTCAGTCCTGGCCGATCGATGAGCCACATTCCCTCTTCTTTCTTTCTCACGTTGCGTCTGGCCCTGAGGTGGAAATGATCCCACATGATTTCATTCCATCACTCTGGGATTTCTGCAGCTCGTTGTTTACTTGTCTGAGAAAACAAATCGCTGGATCATCAACAAGTTGTACGGAAGGCTGCTGCAAGGCTTAGCAAAACCATCAACGTATCCTCATATATGTATGTATATGTACACACACACACACACACACGCACACACACATGGCTTTTCCTCTCTCCGCCCAGTCAAACCTTCAGCTTTCCCTTCCTTGAAGATGTTGCAGCTATATTTAACAGATTAGTGTGGATTATTTTATGATTGATTAAAGATGAATAAATCTGATTTTATGAGATCGGCAGAGGTGCTGGCTGCACCCACTTACTTCTTTTTATCCTCCCATATTTCTGGAATATTGAGGCCTGTGCAAATTAAATTCAGTACATTTAAGCCTCACTAAAGCAGGTGGATGGTATAAATAAAACAAGAAGTCATCTGGGGATAATTATGACATTCAGATAAACGCATTCACGTGACGGCATGTGGAGTGTGTTTTGTGATAACAATACTGCTCCTGAAGACTTAATAAACTTTGTCCCATCAGTTCTTTCAAATAACAGTTTACAACATGTTAGAGCACTTTTGACTTTTAAAACTTCTTAGGCCGCATTCTTCATTATTAGCCATTAATATGTGACCGTAACCCGATCAGGATCAGCCAGCGGCAGCTTTGCATGTTGGATAGTGGAGTAGGAGAGTAGGAGGACACCTCTGCTGGTTCATGGAGCAGATGTGTCCTACTCTGCAGCTGAGGCTGCAGTTACAAAATTAATTAAACTGCATTCAGGCTGCTGCACTTTCAGGTGTGACATTGCGATATTCTCAGACAATGCGATGCACTCACACACTTCTCACCACTGCGCTGTCTTTACTTGCAGTGGAACGTCTGCCCTCCTGTCTGTTTTCACATGCTGGTACAAGCATTAATGCTCACATGTGATTGGCCGCATGGTCTCCAAACTGGTCAATCAAAACAAAGATCTGCAATCTCCTAAAAAGCTGAGAGTCGGCTGCGGAGCATCGGCTCTCAGAGCGGGCTCTTCTGAGCGTGACACATCACTACAATGAACAAATACGGGATGAAGAAATTATTTATTTCAGAATTAAAATGAGAATAAACCAGCGACTTTATTCAGAATGAAGTTTCATTCTGAATGATCGTTTTCATTCCCAGATAGCTGTTTACAAGGAACTTTTAAACAGAGGTGTCCAAAGTAGAAGTAAAAGTAGTTTTCAAGTACAAATCCTGCCATGTTTTTGGATCTGCCAGCAGCTGTTTTCACGAATGAGCTCATCTACCTGGTAGAGGAGCTAATTAAACCCAGCTGGTTCAGTGATTGGTTGGAAAAACTGCTGGACAGGGTTTCTATTTTCTACTTCTACCCAATTTTTGACACTTCTGCTTTTAAAGCACATTCAACTTTTATTCTGAAGGATGTGCTTTCACATCAAACTCCAAAAGTCCCTGAAAAGTCACCAGATTTGTCACTAGTTGCCTTATTGAAAAAACTGAGTCACTAGAGTGATCTGAAAACTAAATATAATGACAAAACCGCTAAGTTGGCAACACCGTGTCAGATCAGCTGACGTGCTGTGCTTCTCTCTCTCCTCTCTCGACCCTTAAAGGGCTGTTCTTTTAACAATGCTGTAAACATCGCCATGTATCTGCACAATGAAACATACTCCATGAAAAAATCCCAGGTGGCTTGTTTTTAACCAAGAGCCTGAACCAACCCAGCAGTATTTAATCTGACCTAATAAAATGGGTTGTTCATCCTAACCCAACTAGATGAGTTAAACAATTAATCTGACAAATACTTTGTTTTTTATATTATATGACAAATATGGTCACTGCATCTAACCCATCTCTAGATGTCAAGAGTTGTAAAGCATGTAAAACAGGAGCTGCAGAGGCAGAACAATAGCCTGAGGTAGGGATGGGTACACCGATATCCTAGAGTCGATACTTTGATACCAGTGCACAAAATATGGGATTTGATCAGCACCGCCTCAACCCAAAGTGAGAGCCCTATACACTTTTATAGTTTAAACAGTAGAACATTGTACCTCCGGCATGCACGCTCATGTGCGTTCACAACACTACGGAAGCCGCGGAGGACGAGATCGCGCATTCTTTCTTTCTTTCTTCCTTTTAAATCAATAGCCAACCCCTCTCGTGTTTGTCCCGGTTTGTCGGGAGCTCGTTCGCTCTTAGCACAATGTAAACAGCAAATTTCTTCTTCTACGCTTGCATTATCGGCAGAGTAGGTGCTGAATGCCACGGCTTCCATAGTGTCATGAACTCGCATACACGTGCATCACTGAAGTACGATGTTCTACTGTTTAGGCTATAAAAATATACTAAATGATGTCATTTGGAGTAAAATACGGATGCTACCCACTCAGGACACCTGGATTACATTGGACGAGCAGTATGGAGGATATTCACAAGTTTTTGTGGACTTTTATGGACCTTTTTGTGTTGAGTGCCGGTGAACTCCATTATATGAAAGTTAGGGGAAAAGGAAAAACTGTCTGATCTCTGGCTGCATTTGAGATATTAAAAAAGTGCTCCAGAGTCTTGCTCAGCATGAGGGTGAGTAGAAAATGAGGGGACATCATTTTGTGGGTGTACTATCCCTTTAAGAGAAACATATTGTTTAGTTTACAGACCAGTTTGGGCCTTTCAAACACTATTGTACATTTCATGGTAGAATTAGGGCTTTTCAGTTGCAAAACATGGCCATTAATCAGTTCTTAGCAAGACAGATTATGCAATTTTGATTCTTAATTCCACCTTAGAAAGGTGTGTGAGGGGATGAAAGGGATTAGTTTACCAGAAATCTATATATGATTTTCCTAAATAAGCTGTTGCCATTTAAAAGTTTTTTTTTCTTTTGGCAATTACAGGGGCATTTCATTATGGGAAGCAATACCACTTCTGAAGCCTATTTTACCTTACTCCACTTTAAAATGATTCAAAATAATGGACATCCGACAAACATTTCCTCTATGTAACTGAAAAGCTTTCTGATTTACCGATCTATAATATCTATAATAAACTGTGCATCTGACACGTTGCCTGTAATAATTAACGGTGTCTACATTATTGTTCTTATAAAGGATGTCCCCTCACCTGAGAGATCCACGAAGTTTCCACACTGTGTTCTCCGGCCGAGGGAGCTGCTGGCGTGTTGAAGATGATGATGACCATCCATGAAGAAGACCATCCAGTCCATTGCTGATACAAATAAAAACACATTCCCACAATGTCCCAGTCTTTTTAATCTGACAGAATATGATAGCTACAGATTATACTACAAAACAGTAAGTGGATAAAATGAGATCAGCCTTGTAGATTTTACTGTTTATACGGCACTTCTGCATATGTAACGAACTTTACAATATATTAGTGTGGCAAGATAAACGAGGGCCTGGGCCAGATTTGATCCCCAGACTCCTGGGTGAGAGTCATGCGTGCTAACCAGTCAGCCAAAGGGACATCCCTTTAATCAAGTAGCCAGGAAACATGAACATTCGGAGGCATAGTGACAGGACTGTCAACTGCCACATTACTTTAACTCACTCTACTGTATTTTTGCAGTATTGTCAGTGACCCAGTATGAAACTAACTGGTATTACTGGTGATGTGGAGATTTAACGCTTCGCTGTCAGAATATGAAAACATTTCATAAAAGAGAGAAAGAACTTCTGAAAGAAGTTTTTAACTATCAGCCTATCAGATTCTAGCTTCTGTATGACATGGTGGTAGTAGCCTATCAGATTCTAGCTTCTGTATGACATGGTGGTGGTAGCCTATCAGATGTCATGATGATGATGCTACTGTTTGTGATGATGATGGTATCTTTAATGGAGGTCATTGAACATTATGTTCTGGTAGATTTATAATATTACGATCACATTTCATATTTGAACATTTTTCACTGAATAAATGTAAATAATCTTAATCTGTACTTAAAGGTATAGTCCGACGTCCCCCCCCCCCCTGAAAATAAACGTTAGACTTGTGCAAGTGGAAATACGTCTCAAACTGCGCCTTTGGGCCTCTACTCGCGTGCCGTGGCGCGTTTGAATGCATCTCTCTCCCCCCCTGCCTGTAATTTGCTCTTTAGCTTTGTTTTCTTGTGTTCGGGACGTTTCTGGGTGGAGATTTCTGTTTATATCAGCAGCCAATGACAGAGCTAAGAGCATGACGCTGTGTGGAAATAAGCTCATGATTGGAGCAGATGCCAGTCACTCGAACTCTCAAAGGAGAAAGAAAGAAAGAAAGGAAACACCGTGGATGCGCCAAAGAAAAGGTCAGAGCTTCAGATAATGCACTTTGGAGAACCAGGGTTAATCATAGTTTGGCTTGTAGCCGCTTCTGAGCTCTGAAAGAGAAGCTTGAAGCTGAATATGCTAGCTAGAACGAGGCGGCCGTTATCCTGAGAGGGAGGAGCGCTAAGTTTGAATACTGTTGTTTGCAAACAGAAACGCAGGAGGGACTTCAGACTCTACCTTTAAGTTATTTGATAAGTGAAAGAAGTTTTTAACTGATGTAAACTCTGATTCATCCATGTTTTTAGGTCCACTGTTTATCCCATCATAGTAGATACTTTACACTATAAATACTTCAACTGTTTTTTTGTAGAACATCAAGTTCAAATTAAAATTACTTTGCTATGTTAACTCGTACAAACAGGCATCAAGCATTTTACTCCAGGATGACGTGTTTCTTCACCCAACAATGTGAGGGATTAATAGATTTGTCCGGCAGTCTAGCAGTTCTGCCTCTGCTTATTGCAAAACAATAATGAAGGTACAGATTTGTAGATTACATTCCAAATGCAAAGTTTTTCTCCGTATCATATCTGCAGCTCGGTGGTAGGGTGAATGATTGGCTAGTTGGACGGTTGGCAGCTATGAGCAGCAGATCAGCAGTATTAACGTAGGTGAATCTAGTGGAATCTATTAGTTCTGGAGAATTTCAAGTGAATGTGCAAATAGAGCTGACACTATCAGCTGGCTGCACACCTGGAGACGGCGAGGGAGAGTGGCCGAGCGAGGATGGGGAGAAGCTAGGAGAGCGAGTGGTGAGAT
The DNA here is from genome assembly GCA_023101725.1 of Atherinomorus stipes. Classification (NCBI taxonomy): domain Eukaryota; kingdom Metazoa; phylum Chordata; class Actinopteri; order Atheriniformes; family Atherinidae; genus Atherinomorus; species Atherinomorus stipes. Next base: position 22,089 of record JALJCO010014061.1, read on the forward strand.
GATGCCTAATGTGGTGTGTAATGCTGTTTTTCTGTCTGTGATTGGCTCCATTTAACCTCAAGTAACCCGCTCCCTCACCCCATCCCGAGCACCAGCAGCTGCTTGGCTGCTGAGCTGCTGCCAGCCTCCGCTCCTACACGCTGCTTCTCCGCTGTCTCCGCCTGCTTTTGGGCAGAAATTCATCTTCACCTGTGCTGACCTCCTCACTGTTACCTGGCCTCGCTGCCTCAGACACATCTGCAGTGAATCAGCACAAACCGGAACCCATCATCGGGAGATTTGGATAAGAGGAGGAAGAGGAGAAGCCAGGAGGAAGGGACAGAAATGAGGAAGATCATTATACAGATTAGTGAGGTGGAGATTATTCTCAGAAACTGATGTGATGCAGTTTTATCCTGCATGTACCTGAATGCAACACGTCAGCTGTTCTAATAACAGATGGTTCTGGGAGATGTAGGAGACTGAATACTTGTCAAACTGAACTTATTCATTCATAACGTCATTATTCTCTGTCTCAAAAAGGCCAAACGATGTACACCGAGGGCAGAAATGAAAACACTGGTATGAGAGGAATTACAGCCGCGGCCAAAATCTGTGAGGATGACACAAATATTAATGTTCACAAAGTGTGCTGCGTCAGTTTTTCTGACTGCAGTCTGCATATACTCAGTGGTGGTTTGAGACCAACATCAGAGGAGGGGTCAGGCGGGAGCCAGCTCCTTTGTTGCAGGGGCACAGTCTCATGAGAAAATAACACAACAAAGAGTGCAGACGGCCTCTTCCAGCCGTTCCGTCCTGACAACTGACCCGACAACATTTGGCGCAGTCGCATGGCACAAAAAAAAAACGGATGTAATCTGTTTTCTGGACTTGAGAACATTTTAATCGTGTTTAAAAGTGTCCATGTGACCCTACCCTAAGTTTGAGAGTTACAACACACTTTGAACTCGCCGACAGGCGGTCACATGGTTCATGCAGCCTTAAAACGTTCATAAACAGCACCGTGCTGTCTGTGGGTAAACGGATTCAGGCTGAAGGCGGCACAAAAACGTAGATTATCCTCACAATTTCCCTAAAATATTGACAATTGATAAAATACACAGTCAGTGCAGTAATCAATAAACATAAAAGTTTTTTTTTTTTTTAAGCCCCGAGACATTTATTACAGTTTAAATGTTGAACTGTGATGTGACTGGTGCTTTAAAGAGAAGCCAATCTGTAAATGCATCTCTGAATACGTTTACATTTATATTTAGTGATGAAGAATAATTAATTGATAGCCAACAATACATTGATCAATGTAATCGTGTCTGTAGTGGATTATAAAATACACGAGAGGAAAAAACAACACTAACAGCCGTGTTAAAGCTGTGTCGTTGGTTTCTCTGCATGCTAGCACAGGTGTGCTACACCTCGGCTTCCTGTTGTTCCAAAGATTTCTGCCCTGCTTGAGTTTACCCCAGATATACATCCTTACAGTCCTGATGTTACTGTCTGCTAAAAGATTTGATCCAACACTCAGGCTGTGGAGGTCACCCTCCCTGGTGTTAGATGGAAAATGAGCTGAATGACAGAGCTGATCTCAATGTAGATGATCCAGTTCAGGGTCTTAGCTGTTGCTGGTGCCTATCCCAGCTATTATCAAGCATGAGGCAGGTACACCCTGGACAGGCCGCCAGTCTGTCACAGGACCAACACTAATGATAATTATAGTAATAATAAATTGTATGTATATAGCACTTTTCATTTGTAAGACAGATCTTAAAATTCTTACACTAAAAACAAGAAGCCAAGTGTTAAATAATAAAAACAATTTCTGTAAACCACAAAAAACATGCACACAAAATCTAGACATGACTGCTACCAGTATACTCTCAACAACAAAAGCAGCAACCTCCATCTGTGGCAGGGTTTCTGGAGCAGGAATCAATGGTTGGACATCATGTCTTCTCGTCACTCTGTGAAGAGAATACAAAGCCACTGAAGTTCTCCAAGACACGACGTAACTCTTCCATGGATGTGCTGTAAGACCTGTGAACACAGGAGTTATGATGCAACATTACAGTTTTATCCATCTAAAAGGACAAAAGACAAGCTGGACCACGGACATGTTTGTATTGAAAAGAGGGTTTACCCAGGATTGTCTGGAAAACTAGTTCCAGGTGGAGGAATATATATATATACTGTATATATATATATATATATATATATTATAATCATCCATATTCACAATATGTTTTTTAATTAATGATATCCACATTTATGCAGCTGAGCTAGGTTGTCTCTTTTGCCGTCTCTGAGGCATTGTCTGCTACAGGATATAAAACCTTATATCAATCGTACTGAAGAAAAGATGGTTAACATTCTAGTTTATATAATTTACCACCAGGTATTGAGATTATGTGCACTGATACAGTCATCACCAAAAAACACATCGAAACCAAATAAAATCTTTATATGGAATAAATGAACTGCAATAAATCTGTGAAAACTATGTGTTTTCTGTTGGTGCTTATAGCGACTGAAGCCAAGGTAACATTAGCTAACCACAACTAAACTATAACTAGCTGGTAAATTACACAATAAATGGACTAAAACTGGCCACATAAGGTAACACTGTTCACTTTCTTTGTAACAGAAAATTCAGCTAATGCATCACAATGCCATGAAATGTTGTAATTTCAGACACCGGCAAAAATGTCCCCTACATGGAGGGAATGAACAGCGGTCAATGTTGGAACTTTCTACTTTTCGAACTATTTGCAGCTCTGTGAACCACGTGACTTCCGCATTCCATTCTTCCTATAGAAGTCTATGGGAGTGTCGCCACTTTCATTGAATCACTCTGGTGTCATCTATTTCGGAAATGTTCCAAGTGGCTTGAATGAACAGGATAGGTATTTGCTAGTCATATTGTCATCATAATAGAAACTAAGAAGGCAATACTGAGGACTTTTTTTTATCCATCAGTCTCTGAATGGATAGAAATAGTTAAATGAATCCACTCAATGGAATGAATTACATTTTCCTTGAGACATGCAAGGAAATGCGAAAAGTATTGGAAAAAACTGTCAGTCAGTCAGTCATTTTCTGTACTGCTTATCCAGTTCAGGGTCACGGGGGTTGCTGGAGCCTATCCCAGCTGTTATCAGGCGAGAGGCAGGGTACACCCTGGACAGGTCACCAGTCTGTCGCAGGGCCAACACAGAGAGACAGACAACCATTCACACTCACATTCACTTCTAGGGGCAATTTAGAGTGATCAATTAACCTACATGCATGTCTTTGGACTGTGGGAGGAAGCCGGAGTACCCAGAGAGAACCCACGCATACACGGGGAGAACATGCAAACTGCACACAGGAAGGCCACTGTTGGAATTGTTCGAACCCCCTCCCCAGCCGGGAATCGAACTAGTGACTTTCTTAATGTGAGACTGCAGTGCTAACCACCACAAAAAATTGGAAAAAACTGACGTTATTTAAATCAATACCCTGTTCCCCCTCAGTATGCTGGTTTCTGTCTGCTGAACCAGGATCAGTCTGGTAGAGCTCTAGTAGCTTCTAGTAGCTTCTCTATAAATTATTCTGCCTGTGCAGGTATACCGCGTTCCTTCAAGTTCCTCTTTGACTCCCACCAGGACCTATTTAGGTCGACCTAACTGGGTTTTGGTACCAAACACGGCGCGACTGGGTCTGTGTGAACACGCCGCTTGCGCTCGTAGTCGACGTAACTCGCCCGCTCTCTGACAGGCTGTACAGGGTGGTTTCGGAGCAGCTTGCGTCGACCTAAAATGCGGTGCGAGTAATGTGTCAACGCGTACCAACTTTAGCTCGACCTAAATCCTAGATACTCTGGCTTTTTTAACTAAACAGGTATCTGTATGCAGCTGTACTATTGGGATATCCTTCTTATTGACGGTGTTATATTACAAATAACAGAGTTACGGCATGTCTAACTGTAACATTTAGTATCATCTTGTGTTTGCTAGCTATTATTGTATTTCTTATGTTAACATCAAGAGGGCGTTCACAAACACTGGACAAATTACCAACAAGGGCTAGCAGGCTAAGCGTTACGAACGCTCATGTTTACAACATACCAGTACCTGGCTGTTCACCAGGAATGTATGGTCAGGACTTCGCGGTTAAATAGAATCTGTTCAGGTTCAGTTCAATTCAATTCAGTTCAATTCAACTTTATTTGTATAGCGTCCATTCATGACGATGTCACCTCAGGGCGCTTAAACAGACAGAAAAGTTCAGGTCAGATTCATAATAGCCTAGCAAAGGGAACCAACAGATTGGATCGAATCTTGACTTGACCCTGTCCAATCCCCCATCCTGAGCAAGCACGGAGGGGTGGCGACAGTGGGAAGGAAAACACCCTTTTAACAGAGAGGAAAAACCTCTCCGTTAAAAGGGTTGGCTAACCATCCCTAACTATAAGACTTATCAAAAAGGAAGGTTTTAAGCCTAATCTTAAAGGTAAAGATGGTGTCTGCCTCCCGAACCTGAATTGGTAACTTATTCCATAATAGGGGGGCTTGATAGCCAAACGCTCTGCCTCCCATTCTACTCTTAGAGACCCTTGGAACTACCAGAAAGCCTGCAGTCTGAGAGCGAAGTGCTCTGCTTGGAATATATGGAACTATGAGATCTCTAATATATAATGGAGCTTGGTCATGGAGAGCTTTATATGTGAGAAGAAGAATTTTAAATTCTATCCTGGATTTAACAGGGAGCCAATGAAGAGAAGCTAGAACTGGAGAAATATGATCTCTCCTGCTGGTTCTAATCAGAACCCTAGCTGCAGCATTCTGGATCAGCTGGATACTTTTCAAGGCATATTTGGGGCAGCCCAATAATAAGGAATTACAGTAATCCAATCTGGAAGTAACAAAATCATGGACTAGTTTTTCTGCATCGTCCTGAGAGAGGATGTTCCTAATCTTAGCAATATTACGTAGGTGGAAGAAGGCGGTCTAGAAACCTGTTTATAGGGAGTTGAAAGACAAATCCTGGTCAAAAATGACTCCAAGATTCTTCACTGTAGTGCTGGAAGCCAAATTAATGCCATCCAGATCAACTATAAAGCTAGATAATTTAGTCCTGAGTTTTTCAGGTCCAAAGACTATAACCTCGGTCTTGTCTGAATTTAGAAGCAGAAAGTTCAGGGTCATCCAGGTATTTATGTCACTAAGACATCTTTGTAATCAAACAAACTTATTGGTTTCATCAGGCTTCATAGATAAGTATATCTGAGTGTCGTCTGCATAACAATGAAAATTTATATATTCTGTGAAGAGAATTGGTCTGAGCACAGAACCCTGGGGAACTCCATGAGTTACTCTGGTGTGTGATGAAGACTCGTTGTTGACATTAACAAACTGAAATCTATCAGATAAGTATGACTTGAATCGGTCTAATGCAGTTCCTCTAATTCCAGTAACATGTTCAAGTTTCTGTAGCAGAATGTGATCAATGGTGTCGAATGCAGCACTGAGATCTAACAGGACAAGTATGGACAGGAGTCCTTTATCTGAAGCCATGAGAAGATCATTAGTAACCTTCACCAGTGCCGTCTCTGTGCTATGATGAGCTCTAAAACCAGACTGAAACTTTTCAAACAGATTATTTCTGCTCAGATGGGCACAAAGTTGAGCTGAAACTGTTTTCTCAAGAAGTTTAGACATAAAGGGGAGGTTGGATATCGGTCTATAATTAGCTAACTCTCCTGAATCAAGCGTAGGTTTTTTAAGTAAAGGTTTTATTACTGCAGTCTTAAAGGACTGAGGTACATATCCTGTCAATAGAGATGAATTGATCAGATCTAGTAAATAAGTGTTTGGGATGGGATCCAGAATGCAGGTAGAGGGTTTGGATGCCACAATTAGTTTGGTTAACTCAGATATCTGTACAGGACAGAAATGATCCAGACATAATTCAGCATCTACAGATGTCTCTAAACCTGCTGGGGGTAAGATGTTGTTAGTAGCTGGGAGGATGTCATGGATTTTCTTTCTAATAGAAACAATTTTGTTTGTGAAGAAACTCATGAAATCGTCACAGCTGAGAGTCGGGGGAATACATGGCTCAACAGCACTGCGGCTCTTCGTCAGCTTGGCCACAGTGCTGAAAAGGAACCTGGAATTATTCCTATTTTCCTCTATCAATGATGAATCGTAAGCTGTTCTCGTCTCATGTAAGGATTTTTTTTATAAACTATTAGACTTTCTTTCCAGATTAAGCGAGACTCCTCTAAGCCAGACGTGCACCATTTCCTCTCATAACGTCTAGATGTCTGTTGGTCCGGAGGTCCTCATCCGTCACCTCTAGTGCACGCAAACATCGTTCTCCACACGCAGCCGTGCCTCGTTTTCAAACTGAATACTTTTCTGACATTGAAGCAGAGACACCATGGAGCACATGGCGTTGCTGTACACTCTATCGGTCATGTGTTTTTTGTTTACAACTCAGCCACGTCCCAACAGGCACATCGGGAGGCAAAGTGGGGCTCAGTGTCTTGCCCAAGGATACTTCGACATGTAGTCTGGGGAAGCCTGGAATTTATCCACCGACTGTTCGGTTGATGGACGACTGCTCTTCCATCTGAGCTACAGCCGCACCTGTTGAATGTTGAAAATGATGGGAACTCGAGGGACTGGGACAAAACACCTAACCATTGTTACGCATGGACTGGTCACCACAGAAACCAGACCTGGACCCTAGTGAAAAACTTTGGGATGTGCTGGAGGTTGGACTCCATCAGAAATACAAGATCTTGGAGGATAAAAGCCAACAAACCAGACTTGGATCCGACTGTTCTTTCTAACTACAGGCCCATTTCCAAATTACCCTTCATCTCAAAGATCTTGGAGAAAGCAGTGTCAATGCAACTCCAAGACTTTTTAACATTACACAAAATTACAGACAAATTCCAATCCGGCTTTAAACAGGCTCACAGCACTGAAACAGCTCTTCTAAAAATTTTCAACGACATTTATTTGACCCTCGACGTAGGAAGATCAGCGGCTCTGATTTTATTAGATCTTACAGCCGCTTTTGATACTGTGGACCATCATATTCTGATCTCTCGCCTTGAACACCAGGTGGGTCTCAAGGGTACTGTGCTAAACTGGTTCCGATCATACTTAACACACAAATCATTCATAGTTCAGTTAGGACAATTCACCTCCACCCAGGCTGCTCTTGACAGCGGGGTTCCTCAAGGTTCGATCCTTGGTCTCCTTCTGTTTTCCCTCTATCTACTTCCCATAAGTCAGATATTCCAGAAATATAACATATCGTATCATTGCTATGCCGATGATATTCAGGTTTACCTCCCCATACATACTGGCGATGGCTCTGTCACCCGACTGCTAAACTGCCTCAAGGAGTTGCGTACATGGTTGGCCATTAACTTTTTACATCTTAATCAGGATAAAACTGAGATTATCTTTTTTGGCCCCCCCTCTGTTCTTGCCTCCACAGCTGACCTTGGTCCCCTGGCTTCCTCTAAACGTTCTTGTGTGAAGAGCCTTGGAATCACTGTGGATGACTCGTTAAAGTTCGACAAACACATAAACATAGTTGTTAGAAACTAATTTTTTCACCTGAGGATGCTCGCAAAGATAAAATCATACGTTCCCAGTTACGACCTTAAGAAACTTGTTCAGCTCCTGATTTTTTCACGTCTCGATTATTGCAACTCGCTCTTTGCCGCCCTCAGTAAATCCTCCCTACAGCGTCTTCAGGCTGTTCAGAATGCTGCAGCCCGTCTTCTCTCCGGCTCTCGACGCTATGAGCACATCTCCCCCGTCCTAGCTGGTCTTCACTGGCTCCCTGTTTGCTACAGGGTTCAGTTCATAATCTTGTTGTTGACCTTTAAAGCGTTGCACGGTTCTGCTCCCAGTTACCTCTCTGAGTTATTGTCCCGCCACGTCCCCACCTGATCTCTTAGGTCATCCTCCTTATCCCTTCTGGAGGTACCAAGGCACAGGTGCAATTCCAGGGGTGCCAGGGCGTTCTCTGTAGCTGCCCCGCGCCTCTGGAACGCACTCCCCCTTGAACTCAGGTCAACGCAGTCCATTACGTCTTTTAAAACCATGCTCAGATCCCATCTTTTGGCGCAGGCTTTTCCTTCTTAATCTTTTTTCTCTTTTATTATTGTCTTATTAATTCTTCTCTTTTTAAGTTATATGCTTATGTTTTTAGCCATGTTTAGCCATGTTTTTTGATGTCCTGCTCTGTAAAGCACTTTGGGCATCCAGCTGGATGTAGGTATATGTGCTATATAAATGAAATAAATGAAATGAATGAAATGAACAATGGATGGACGTAAAGGCTGCGACATGCAGAAGAGCATGCTGCAGAGATGCTGCCTGTATCAAAGATAAAGGATTTGTTGGGGGGGGGGGGTATGACAAATTTTGAAAGGAGTCCTCAGTCTGCAAAATGTAGCCAAAGTGTAGGGACAACAAAGGAGAAGAATGATTTTATATTTTATATGTCAGAGCTTGAAGCTGATGACTGAACTCATTGCTTTGACATTCTTCTGAAGATTCGCTGTGTAAACATGATCACATTTTACAGCAGCTCAGTTTCCACCTGCAGGAGTGGTGCGTCATGCACGTCTGTAGAATGAGTAGCTTCATGCTGCTGTGTGAGGGATCTCCTCAGATGTATGTTTACTGTGAGATGAATATTCTGCATGGCAGCTGCGGTTTATTTGCATGTTGCAAGTGACTTTTTTTTTTTTAGCAGCTAACATATTTTTCTTTGTCTTCTCCTCTTTCTGCCTCTATTCTCTCACAATGACAATTAGTTTTCTCCCCATGATTCCCAGCTTGTCCCATCCCCCCTTCGTCTCCCCCCTCCCTCCCTGCTTTCCAGTAGAGCCCTATAACCAGCAGTGATTTGATTACTCTGTAGCTACGGCCTGTCTTTGTTATCAGCCTTCATAAATGTTTAAGGAGCATTAAGGAGATGCAGACGGACAGAAGGGATATCTTAATGCTTAAATGACCATTACCCTTCTCCATTTACAGATTAAAAGCTTTACTTTGTTTACTGCTCATCCTTCCCTCACGCATCCCTCTCGCTGCATCCGTCCATGAGGACACACTCACTTCTACTGAGGAACGTGATGGCGGTGAAACTGGCAGAAGGGCATGAGCAGCAGAAAACAGAAACAGAAGTATTTTCTTGTTTTTAAAGGTACAGTGTGTAAAACTTATTGACATCTAATGGTAAAGATGAGTATGGCAATGACTTCATATGCCAAGCACTGTTGTGAATGTACGGTGGCCATCAGTGGCCAAAATTCTCTGAGATACTGTATAAAGATGTTTTCATCTGTGAGTGGATCCAGTCATCTCAGGAGTAGCTCTGACTGGACTACAGGAAACTACAGTACTTTAATGACTTTTGAAGGGTAACTTCTTTTATTTTCAACCTGGACTTTATTTCTAGGAGTTAACTTTGACTCCTTCAGATAATATTTAGATTAGTCGCCCTCTGGCGTATATCCAGGCCTGTCTCCAGGCCTGGAAGTGGGGCACAGAGGGGAGCACCTGGTGGCCAGGCCTCTGCCCATGGGGCCCGGTCAGGCTCAGCCCAAAAGGATGACATGGGCCCCCCTTCTTGTGGACCCACCACTCACGAGAGGGGCCATAGGAGTTGGGTGCAGTGTGAGTTGGGTGGCAGCCGAGGGCGGGGGAGACCCTGGCGGTCCAACCCCCAGCTGCAGAAGCTAGCTCTAGGGACGTGAAATGTCACCTCTCTGGTTGGAAAGGAGCCTGAGCTGGTGCACGAGGTTGAGCGGTTCCGACTAGATATAGTTGGACTTACCTCGACGCACAGCTCGGGCTCTGGAAACACCATCCTGGAGAGGGGCTAGACCTTGTTCCACTGGAGTTGCTCGGACTCTGGAAATATCATCCAGGAGTGGGGCTAGACCTTGTTCCACTGGAGTTGCTGAGAGGCGCCGAGCAGGTGTGGGCATACTCATTGCCCCCCGGCTTGGCGCCTGTACGTTGGGGTTTACCCCGGTGGAAGAAAGGGTAGCCTCCCTCCACCTCTGGGTGGGGGAACAGGTCCTGACTGTTGTCTGTGCCTACACACCGAACAGCAGTTGAGAGCACCCACCCTTTCTGAAGTCCTTGGACGGCGTGTTGGAAAGCGCTCATTCTGGGGACTCTATCGTTCTGCTGGGGGACTTCAGCGCTCACGTGGGCAATGACCATGTGACCTGGAGGGGCATGATTGGGAGGAACGGCCCCCCTGTTCTGAACCCGAGTGGTGTTCTGTTCTTGGACTTCTGTGCTCGTCATGGATTGTCCATAACAAACACCATGTTCAGGCATAAGTGTCCACATGTACACCTGGCATCAGGACACCTTAGGCCGGAGCTCAATGATCGACTTCGTAGTCGTGTCATCGGACTTGTGGCCCATTGTCCTGGACACTCGGGGGAAGAGAGGGGCGGAGGTGTCCACTGATCACCACCTGGTGGTGAGTGGACTCAAATGGACTGAGTACTGTTGTCCTGTGAGTCCAGATTTAGCTTTCCGTTAGTTATCAGGGTGTACTACACACTTTTCGGGCCGCGCGTTCACGATGGGCGCTTCTGTAGAACAGCTGAGAAGAGCAGCTCACTACCCAGACAACAACAAAAACACAATTTGTGAAACTCTGAACTCACAGGACAATAGTACTCATTTGTTCGTTCATTCTACTTAAAGCATTGATGAAATGAAGGAGAAATGAAGGATAATGTCTTCTATAGTGGCTGCCCCGTCTCTCCCATTTTACTGGAGGAACACTGAAAGGGGGCCACACAGTAATATTTTCCAAGGGACTCAAAGTGATGCAGAAACTTTACCGGGTGAGTAAATGCACGTATATATTCCTAGAAATAAGGTCCAGGTTGAAAAAAAGAAACTTGTCCTTTAGTAATGAGCCTTCATGGACCTGATGTCCAGCGAGGCTAGTTTTTAAAAGAGGCTCAAGACCTCTTAGCTCAGCTTTTAACTGAATTTCTATTTTATCTGCTTTTTAGTAGGTGATTTTATTTTTCCCTCTCTCTCCCTCTGATCTGTTTCTTAGTGTTTTGGGGTTTGTCTGATTTTTGTTTTATCATATTCAACTCCATGCTAGAAGTGTTGCCTGCTCGGCCAGGAGTCGTTGCTGGGGCGATCGCTCTCGTCTGGGTGGCTGCGGTGTGGGCCCCGGCCTGTCCTGGTTTGGGTGGTCCCTGCGGCGATGCCCTCTGTGGTCATGGGTGGGCTCCTGATGTGAACGGATCCCAATCTTTTCCTCACAGCAGCGTCAGCCCAGATGTTAATTTCTGACAGTGCTTTCACAGAGACAGAAATGAGGGGGTGGGGTTCATTCTGTATAGAATATGGAGGTGGTGTGTGTGTGGGTGTGCGTGTGTGTGGTGTGTGTGAGAGAGAGAGAGAGAGAGACATCACAGGAACAAAGGTAGTTTTGGTGGCTAAGTGAAGGAAGAGAATCTGAACTCAGCCGTGGGGGCTGGCAATACTAGCTGCTAGCTCTGGATCTGATCCACACGACTGAATGGCTCGTACACACACATGAATGTCTGGATCGGTGAGCACACACACCTGCTCGCTGACAAACACAAAATCTTGCCTTGCACTCTTTCTGGTATGCGCACACATAAGACACACTCAGCAGTTTGCTGAAGAGCAGCGGACTGCTTCTGATTTCTGCCGGTGGGGAGGAAACCTGCCTGATTATTTAATAGGCCTCTGAATGGACCTCACAGGGAGCCCTCTGTGTGTGTGTTTCAGAGTCGAGCGGAGACTCGGCTGGTGTGTAGAGCTGAAAGTTAACAACCCGTGACATATAAATAAATGCTCTGTTTCTACAGTTCATCACAAATTGCTGCAACTCAACCACAGCCAACTTTATGAAAGCTTTTATATTTGCTTTCCAAACACCTGGGGCTCTATTGTTGTGACTCAATGGTGCAGAGCACAGGAGCGCGGGGTGTGGTGAGTGATTTGTGGTAATTTTTGTGGCCCGAGGTGCACAACGTAACTGCAGCAGAGTTGCAAAGAGCTCAGGATTAGTCAGAATACATTAACAGCTGGAGTGCTGATGACCAATCCTATCGGCCCATTCTGCCTGCCTGTAAAAGCAGAAGCCTCGGAGCTGAGTGGAAACATGCGAGGAAGTTAGCAACAAATGTCACTGAGCAGAGATGTGCAGCATTGACACAGCACTTTAGATTAATTAGCTTTTGATGAGACATATTTAGCTGTTGTGCTGGCGTTGTCGTGAGAGACCTGCTGCCAAATGTAGCAAATGGGACTTAATAGAGGATGAGGTCACTATCTCTGGGGTCCACACACTCCAGCGCATGATGAATGCTTTACACATGATCATATTTCACATGGGACACGTATCAGAGGAGATCTAAGAGGACTTTCATACTAATTTGCAATTTAAAAACCCCCACCCCCACCACATGTCTGGCCGAGATTTTACTTTATGACACCCTACTGTAGTCCACTGTTGTGAATTAAGAAATCAGTTTGAGGGAAAAACTTAGTGTGTTCTGCAATTAACTACTAAGTAGCTCAATTAGTTGGTATGATTATTATTATTTATTATTATTATTATTATTATTATTATTATTATTATTATTATTATTATTATTATTATTATTATTATTATTATTATTATTATCATCATCATTATTAGTAAAAAGATAAATGTTGGTTTTTGCAGCTTAAGTCTACTTCACGATGGTGCTTCTTGTTGCATAATGTGGATCTAGTCCACATGTCAGGATCTGTGGGGTACTGTCATAATCTGGGGCAGGGGTGGGCACCCTGCAGGTATTAGGAGTTTCCTTGTGGCAACACCCCTTATGACTTGTGTAAAGCTTCAGATCAAGCTCTGCACAATTACCTATTGATTGGAGTCAGGTGTTCTGCAGCAGGGAGTGTCCCCTAATACCTGCAGGATGCCGGCCCTCGAGGACCGGAGATGCCCACCCCTGATCTGTGGGGTTTCAGTTAGTTTTTGTCTTAGGGGCCGTTCACATGAGGACGATTGCGGGTAAAAATGGCAACAAATTTAATCAGAAGTGCCTGTCGTTCACACAGCAACGGCGTTATTCTTGGTTGAAAACACAAAAATCTGAGGGCTAATTCCAAAGTGGAATTCCTAAAGATGCAACGCTGTTGTGTTCTCGTCTGCACAGTCCAAAACGTAAAAATGATAGTGGACCTGCTCATGCCACGCTCACATCGCATGCGCATTGACATCACACACAAACAGGAAAAACAACAATGTATGTAATGTACATAATGTATGTTAAACCCAGCAGATCTAAGGTAGATTTTACGCATGCACGCGGACAGAGTGGAGTTCTATCACAGCACGACCTAACGGCCTGGCATCCTTATCAAAACTAATTCAACACAAGCTTGCATCCTCGTATGCATGCAGATTTCTTCATGATGACGCTCGTAAAAACGCAGAAAAAAAGCCTGTCTGTCTCAGGAGACCTCCTCTATCTCCACCTCCAGTCTGTCTGTCTCTTGAGACCTCCTCTGTCACCACCTACAGCATGTCTGTCTCCTGAGACCTCCTCTGTCTCCACCTCCAGTCTGTCTGTCTCCTGAGACCTCCTCTGTCTCAACCTCCAGCCAATCTGTCTCCTGAGACCTCCTCTGTCTCCACCTCCAGCCGGTCTGTCTCCTGAGACCTCTTCTGTCTCCACCTCCAGTCTGTCTGTCTCCTGAGATATCCTCTGTCTCCACCTCCAGCCTCTCTGTCTTTTGAGACCTCCTCTGTCTCCACCTCCATTCTATCTGTCTCCACCTCCAGCCTCTCTGTCTCCTGAGACCTCCTCTGTCTCCACCTCCAGCTATCTGTCTCCCCCCATGTGTGTCTCCTGAGACCTCCTCTGTCTCCACCTCCAGTCTGTCTGTCTCCTGAGATTTCATCTGTCTCCACCTCCATTCTATCTGTCTCCACCTCCAGCCTCTCTGTCTCCTGAGACCTCCTCAGTCTCCAGCTCCAGTCTATCCGTCTCCTGAGACCTCATCTGTCTCCACCTCCAGCCTGTCTGTCTCCTTAGACCTCCTCTGTCTCCACCTCCAGCCTGCCTGTCTCCTGAGACCTTCTCTGTCTCTACCTCCAGCCTCGCTGTCTTCTGAGACCTTCTCTGTCTCCACCTCCAGCCCGTCTGTCTCCTTTGACCTCCTCTGTCTCCACCTCCAGTCTGTCTGTTTCCTGAGACCTCCTCTGTCTCCACCTCAAGCCTCTCTGTCTCCTGAGACCTCCTCTGTCTTCATCTCCACCCTCTCTGTCTTCTGAGACCTCCTCTGTCTCCACCTCCATTCTATCTATCTTCACCTCCAGCCTCTCTGTCTCCTGAGACCTCCTCTGTCTCAACCTCCAGCCAATCTGTCTCCTGAGACCTCCTCTGTCTCCACCTCAAGCCCGTCTGTCTCCTGAGACCTCCTCTATCTCCACCTCCAGCCTGTCTGTCTCCTGAGACCTCCTCTGTCTCCACCTCCAGCCATTCTGTCTCCTGAGACCTCCTCTGTCTCCACCTCAAGCCCATCTGTCTTCTGAGACCTCCTCTGTCTCCACCTCCATTCTATCTGTCCCCACCTCCAGCCTCTCTGTCTCCTAAGACCTCCTCAGTCTCCAGCTCCAGTCTAACTGTCTCCTGAGACCTCCTCTGTCTCCACCTCCAGCCAGTCTGTCTCCTGAGACCTCCTCTGTCTCCACCTCCAGTCTGTCTGTGTCCTGAGACCTCCTCTGTCTCCACCTCCAGCCCGTCTGGAGGTGCAGACAGAGGAGGTCTCAGGAGACAGTCTGTCTGTCTCCTGAAATCTCCTCTGTCTCCACCTTCATTCTATCTGTCTCCACCTCCAGTCTCTCTGTCTTCTGACACATCCTCTGTCTCCACCTCGAGTCTATCTGTCTCCTGAGACCTCATCTGTCTCCACCTCCAGCCTGTCTGTCTCCTTAGACCTCCTCTGTCTCCACCTCCAGCCTGTCTGTCTCCTTAGACCTCCTCTGTCTCCACCTCCAGCCTGTCTGTCTCCTGAGACCTTCTCTGTCTCCACCTCCAGCCTCTCTTTCTTTTGAGACCTTATCTGTCTCCACCTCCAGCCTCTCCGTCTCCTGAGACCTCCCCTGTGTCCCCCTCCAGTCTGTCTCTCTCCTGCAGTCAGGTGAAGAAACAACTAGAGAAACTGAACCGGAACAAGACGTTGTTTTTGTTCCGGGATGGTGGAAATTGTTTGGTGTAAGTATTAAGTACTAGTATTGAGAGTCCCAGACTTCAGTCCCCATCTGTGATATGAACACTGTGGATGTCTTTAAGCAGATCACACTGAACTGTTTCAGTCACTCTTGTGAATTGTTCCTTTCCAAAAAAAAAAGCTGAACTGAATTGAATAAAAGCTTTTCAGACCTCAAACCTTTTCTAGAGCAACTTTTTCCCTCGTGTTTATGATGGGATGCGGTTTTCAGGTCACACTGGGTTACAGGAGGGGTATCGGTCAATAAGAGGTCCTTGTAAGTATCAGAAACAGAGCAATCCTTTCCTCCTCCAGTGTGTGCATGTATATGTGTGCGCTTGTTTTCCTCTGTGCCAACATCAAATGAGTTTTTAGATATCAGAGTGTTTTCATCAGTCCCACACTGACAGGCTCTATTAAAAACACCCTTGGACTCATTCTCATCACAGTTTGACAGGAGTAATTCCCCTCGCAAGCACAATGACACGTTGGAGAGCAGAAGGGAGTTAACACGTATCCAATTTTAATGTCTATTTTTCCTTCTTCTTTTTTGTTGATTTATTTACAACATCGTGGTGATCATAACGTGCACATTGTGAGCTTGTGAAGGATACCTGCAGGATGAAATTGCTCACGGCTTCCAATGGGTGAACTGAGCAGCATTGTTAGTTTCTCAGAGGCAGACTTTTAGTCGGTTGAATGCAGAAATGCCTTCATTGTCACTGCGGCTTGGATCTTGCTGTATCAGGCCATTTGTGTGTGCTGCAATCTGTCCTGTACTTAAAACTACTGCCTGAAGGAAAATCAATGCGCCTGTAGAGTCGATTTAAATTACAGCGTTCCCCACATGTACTACGTGTGCATCATTATGTATGTGCATGCTTATTATTGTGGCCATATGTTTGAGCAAACACCTTCCTGGTGAGTGTGACTGTCTCTCTGCTGTTGAAGACGTGATCAATGCAGAAACACAGAAATGACTTTCCCTCATCATCCATCTGCACGAGAGCTCACATGTAGCAACAGTTTCAGTCCTGTCAGTCTCCTCATCCTGCCTTTTATTCAAATGCTTCTCTCAGTCTGTTAATGCAGTTTCTTTTTTTTTTTTTTTGAGCAGAAATTGACCCATTTAAAAGACAGACAAAAGGCTTTCCAACTATAAAGGAGCTACTTTTTCTTTGTTACACTCAAAAACATTAAAATAGCTTCTTTCTTTCTTTTTTTTTTAATTGGTCTTTACTTTAATTGAAAAAGATTATTTCATACTTTATGTGACAAGCTAACTTCTAATGAAAAAGAATGAGAATATAAATGCCAATAAGGCAGTTTTTTTTTTGTTGAGCTTAATTTTATTTTTATTATTATTATTATTATTATTATTATTATTATTGTTATTGTTATTATTATCCATTATTTCAAGTGTTTACAATAACTTGGTACATCTTCAGATTAATTAAAATAGAAAAATGCACATTCCTTAAAATCCAAAATGAGACATCAAAAAGACTCCTAAAAGGATAATAGAATTAACTGAAATGAATAAGTATTCCCCCTTTTAAATATACACACATATTTATGTAAGGGATTTTATATGGAATGCAGGTCATTTTTGGAAACACGGACTGACAGGGCGAAAGCAGACCCCTCCGCTTTGGGTCTGCATTCGCCCTGTCAGTCTGTTTTTCCAAATAATGACCTGCGTTCCATACAGGACATTATTCTGGTTATTATACGGCTACTTGCAAAAAAATAAAATTCTAATTAAAGTCTTCTATTTTTGTGAGGGCCAAATAACTTTTTGATGTTTGTATGAAAATAATGACCACTGAAACGTTGGGGAAAAAAACGCAGTTTAATATATATATATATATACATATACCTATATATTATTAGTTTAAAAAAAAAAACAACAACAAAATAGTAACAAGTACAAAGGACTTTCTGTTGGCAGAAACGTTAAATAACAAACATCAAACCCCTTTTGTGCATTAAAGATGCATCTTATGGCCGTAAGAGGGTTCATCACATTATGCAAATTGTAGATAAGAACCAATAGAAATTTGAGGAACTAATGGAGAAATTTGCAATTGCTTGCAAATTTGCAAATGTTCATATCAAAGCAACACTACCATATTAAATAAGGTAATGTGGCAGAAACATTTAAATGATACCATAAATAAATAAATAAAAAATGTTCCTCCAGCATCCTTAAAAAAAAAAAATCCATAATACATCCAGACTTCAGAATTGTCATTTTAGAAGGGAAAAAATCACCGGAGCTTCCATGCGGTGTCTTCTGTGCCTTCCACCATGATTTCAGATGGCAAACATTGTAAGCTGACGGACTACTGCTGCTATTCCAGGAAATGAGCAGCGTCATTGACAGTTTATTACAAAGTGCGATAAAAACAGTTTAACGATAATTAAAATCTGAGACGGTAATACTAATTGTCGGGGAATTATATCCTGATTTCTCTCTTTATCGGTTATTTTACATCCCAAAATATACATATATATATATATGTATATGCACCACCTCCCATTAAAGAAAAGGCTAAATTCTCAATAGAAATTCAAATAACAAGAAGCTGAAGAAAGTAATAACAAACAAAAGATAAGATAAGAAAAACCTTTATTTGTCCCACAATGGGGAAATTTGCAATCCTGCAACAGCACACATACAGCGGACCAGTCTGGCCAAAGGTACAGTATAGACAGAAAAACTTACAAACATAGACAAGGATAGATTAAGATAAATTAAAATAAGTTAGACTGCACAGGAGTTTTAAAAACACAACAATGATTAAATAATGAATAAGTGTAGTAATTTTGCAGACAAGTGGGTATGTACTAAATATGAATATTCATAAATAAATAAATAACAGACTGGTGTGTATTGTAAATTGCAGCAAAGAGTAATTTTAAATTGTGGTTTAAAAATAACAAACAAACAAAACTGTCCCAGACAAATCAGAGCACTTTGCTGATGAACAGTGGTGTTGGAGTTCAGCCTGTCCACCATCGGGCCAGTGCTTTTGCCTTTTCTTTCAGGCTTTCCAGGGACTCCTCTGCAGAGGCAGGCAGGTCCCATGGTGTCATCAGCTTCACCTGTGCCACTGCGCCTCACCTGCAGTTCTCCTCATCAGTGATGCTGTCCTCCTACATCCAGTCCTTGTGCTTGCCATCGTGGGAGGAAGAAATTGGCCCTGTGATTTTTCTGCGAGGAGCTGACGTCACTCTTCTGCCAGGATTCCCTGCCTGCTGCACCTCTCCTGTCCCCAGCTTTACCTGCCGTACTTCAATAAATTCCTGACAGTTCTGCATTTGGGTCCATCTGTTCTGGTGACGAGTCATAAACAGTGGACCAACATACCTGTCAACAGGTGCAGACGTTTGACTACACGTTCCAGAAAACACCTGACTGCAGTGATTGTCTCAAAGTGTTGCTCAACACCATTTTAGTTCAGGAACTCCATCATGCTTGTTTACTCGTTTTATTTTTTGTGTTTGCTTTTAAAGCTGAACTAAGTAACTTTTTTACCTTAAAGTTATACCGTGTAACTTTTGACTCTGATATTAAGCCTAAAATGAGCAGCATTAGATACTGTATGTTTGGTGTCAGCACTCTGAGCGGGCTGCCCTCTGCAGAGACCAGACATCGTAACTTTGGAGAGGCGGACCGTCAGTCTTCCATAAACACAGAAAGCTCTACTTGTGCTACTTTCTCTCATTGCTCGAAGCATAGTCATGGTGGAACAAAGTAAAAAGGTAAAAGTGACGTCTGAGCAGGCCCTTTGCCCTTTGTCAGAGGCAAAGGGATCACGGCAGATAAAAAACACGAGTGGACACTGGAACAGAATTCAGTCGTTGGAGATTTGTGAAGTAGCAGTGTGGAAGCTTAACCCACTCTCTGTTTGCCACCGTACCACTAGACTGGTAAGTAAGTTTGGCTGTTGTGTAAATATACGAAAATGTGATGCTTTTCTTTTTTTTTTTCAGTCAGCGTTTATTCAAAACAACGTCAATAAGAGCCGTAGAGGCTGCCGATAGTTTCTTGTTAGCGAAACGCGGCTAGAATTGCTATAGACCAAAGCTAACGTGACTCCCTAAACAGTTTGTGCAATTGTGGCTGGTTTGCAGCAATAAATGCATTCTCTGTAATTCATTTAAATATGAATAACAGAACGATCTGCAGTTTGCTTGGTTTCTTTGTCTGGTTTTCATACGCTGTTCAGAAGGAAGCAGAGCCACTGTAATGTCCCGTAAGCTGAGCTAATCCAGATGTTCTCATAACAAACGTGAGTTTTGCCAAAGTTACTTCATTCAATGCACAAAACTACAACTTGGTTTCGTGGCCAGTTTTGACTGCGCATTTATCTTTGCATTGTGCGTTTGTGTGTGTGATGTTTCAGCTATGTAAACATATATAATCAGAAACAGTTGGAGGCGCATACCTCCGCCAGGGGCAAATCCTCCAATGGTGAAAAATACTTTAGAAAATTCTTGAATCTTGATGGACTCGTTTATTTCAATATCCAAACACGTGAGAGGAGATTTAAATTTGCGTCATTGCCGTGAGGCCTGTGAGATATTGGCGCCGTTGCAGGTTTAGCCTCCTAGTGGCCAAAAGTTACACGGTATAACTTTATAGGGATATTGTGTAAGTTCTCTTGTGTTTTATTCACAAAAACTGATTATTTGGTTCAAAAGTGTTTTTTCATTAATCAGTAATCACTCCCATCAACAAACTGAAGTGTTCCTCTAAGTTCTAAATTTGCCGTTCGTATCATTCATTTACACATCGAGCGGGGCGGCTCGGTGAAGGCTGCCATGTCGCGTTGCCATGGTTTTGCGTTCGGGAGAAGCGTGACAGCAGGAAAACACAGAAACTCACCGGACACACCGGAGTTTTCAGCTCAGTTCGAGGTAATGCATTTGAAAATTCACCGTGCTGCAGTGGGGAGAAACCAGCGTCTCACTGATGCTGCGTTCACGTGCAGTCGGGCAGACGGCCGTTGGTAACAAACCAGATGTTATTTTAATCAATGAAGCCGAGCGAAAGACGGTAAAACATGGGTCAGGGAAAACAATAGACATCGCCATGACAACAAATCAGATGTGGACTGATGTCACTGTAACTGACGGACCACGTCTTCACATAGAGGCTGGTGATAACTTTACATGCAGCGGCTGTCGTCGGTCTGCCCGGTTTCACGCGAATGCAGCATGAAAAGTACGAGGGAGCTGCTCCCGATCACGCAGTGTCCCTTTAATGAATGCTTTTCTGAATCCATGTGGAGCTAAACAAAGTGTTTCCGGGGCGATTCGATGTTTCCTCGTCTCCTCCCAGCATCTCTGGCCTGAAAGCGGCACTTGCAAGTCTGCCTGTAGCAGAAATCTTGTGACAACACAAACTGCCGTACGGCACTCGGGCCCCTTAGCACCGAGCTGCTTCCAGTGCTAGTTCGAACCAGAACCAGATTAAGCACTGTTTTTTTGGCTTCCTACCATCTAAACACTGGCTCCTGGCTCTCTAAACTGGTTCTGTTCAGTCACCAACTCTTTGCTGGGCCAGCGTGAAGAACCAGTTCTCGGATAAAACGTCCCACTGGACACGGGACTCTGCTGTGAGCAACTGCAGAGGGAGACCAGCTGTTGCTACCACCGTAGCAAAGTAGCATCAACAAGCCACTACAGGTTCATGGGCTGTTATTGTGCACCTTTGTTCTTCCACACGTTTCTTGCGACCTTGTCGACTATTTTGAATGAAACGCTTGATTGTTCGATGATCACGCTTCAGAAGCTTGGCAATTTTAAGAGTGCTGCATCCCTCTGCAAGATATCTCACTATTTGTGACTTTTTCGGAGCCTGTCAAGTCCCTCTTCTGACCCATTTTACCAAAGGAAAGGAAGTTGCCTAATAATTCTGATTGCCTAATACAGCTGATATAGGGTGTTGATGTCATTAGACCACACCCCTTCTCGTTACAGAGATGCACATGACCTGATATGCTTAATTGGTAGTAGGCTTTTGGCCCATACAGCTTGGAGTAAGACAACATGCATAAAGAGGATGATGTGGTCAAAATACTCACGTCTACACTACGTCTGCATGCTGTGGGGGAGAGCTGGGCAATATAGCATAAAATTCAATATCACAATATACTGTATTGAGCATTTCACTTTGGTAATGATGTAACTGGTTATAGACTGGATGGGGTGGAGTCACGTAACTACAGACGTACATGTAGCTCAGTGTGTAGGGACATGAGCACAGCCGACCTATAAACAACCAAAACACACTTTTCATTTTATTAAAACACCTTAATTCTGCCCTAACTCTAACTTGATGTTACCTCTAGTTTGGCAGATAGATAACAGGTTCCTCCATAAACACCCAGGAGGCCGTAGATACATTTAGGACGTTTATGAGAAGCTCTGTGAAACTAAAATACAAACAAACAAATGTAAATATTAATAAACGTAAATGAGTCAGATTCTTTTTTAAATATGAGCAAATATTATTTTGTGTCAATGAAAAACGTAGTGATGAGTTTATTATCTAATTACACACACACACACACACACACACACACACACGCACATACACGCACACACACACACACCCACACCCACACACACAACCGACTATTGATTCACATGAATGCTAACTCAACGTTGAAAAACCCATAGACAAGCTAACACAATTAGCATCACTACCGTTTTCAAAATGTTTAAAGGGATATTGTGTAAGTTCTCCCGTTATTTATTCACAAAAACTGATTATTTGGTTCAAAAGTGTTTTTTCATTAATCAGTAATCACTCCCATCAACAAACTGCCGGCAAACTTGCGGCACTTCCACTGCGGCTTTCTTAAAGGGGCAGCACACCGAATATACTGACATGGGAAAAATTATGTCAGTTATCGTTGCAAATGTCGGTGGCGGTAAATTTTCGGTTTATCACCCAGCCCAACTGTGGGGGTGTGTGGGGAGTATGAACTTTACGATAGTGAAAGGAGACCACTGGGGGAGTCCCAAGCTGAAGTTACTTAGTTTTGCTTTAATATTTCTGTTGAATCACAATTCAAAATCAATGTCATGATTTTCATCGTTTTTATTTATTATTACTTTTTTTTCAATTTCGACGTATTTAACTGACGGCTGGTTCTTTTTCTTACTTTAATGGGAGGAGATGAATCATTTCGAGGACGACTTTACATACGAGCACGACGAGCATCAACATCTAGGATTTATTTGAACCAACACCACATTTTAAGTGTGTTAGTTTAACGTTTTCTCTTTTTAAAGCTTTCATTTCAGATGCATAATTTCAGTCCTGACATAACGATCCTGTTTATCATGTCCTGTGAACATATATGTTCACATACCCAGGAATGTGGCGAGTGTAACATGAGCTTCATGTCATTAGGGATGGGCATATCAGTACTCTGCAGAAGATACACACTCAAAAATAGAGGTACCAATTTGTACTTAAAAGGGTACAAAGCTTGTCGCTGGGGGTGTTACTTTAAGAAAGACATTTCTGTACCTTCGGTCCTGGTCCATTTTTGTTCCTTATCAAGCTGTATGAGTTAATAAAGTACAATTAAACCAATTAAGATAATGAATAAAAGTAAATAAAATAGAAATTATGACAATAATCAAAGATGCTAATAATAAATTAATAATTACTATATAAATAATAAGCCAAACACATATATAATTATACATGTAATTATTACTATGATTATTATGAAAATCTAATATAATAACTACGATTATACTACTGTTTAGAAGTACTGCTGTTTATAGTTATTGTACAAGCTACACACATTTTTTAATGCTGCAGGTACCCTTTGAAATGGTACAAATTTGTACTTTATATTACTTTGGACCCTTTTTCATAGTATACAGTTACACTTCTGACCTCATAAAGACCAATTTTGTACTTTTGATAGAACATTTGTAAAAAAAAATGTACCTACAGGTAAAGAAATGTTCCTGTCTCGTACCTCTATTTCTGAGTGTGTACTTCAATATTGGCCAGTTAAATGTGGGATTTTAATATGGTAATACCACTGTGTTTATACATCACATCACATCTGCTTTCACTTCTGAGGGTTTTAGGCAGTAAACTTACATGTGAATGAGCCGCAGTGCATTCCTTTCATGTCACAAGATCATGGGAGCCAATCAGATGACATGATGGTGACGTGTTTTAATATTTCACTGGTTTAATGCAGGTTGTTGAGTAACACGTTTTATTGAATTTAATGTATTACTTATATATATTAAATCATGTTCAGTTTAAGAAATTTAAATGATCTTATTTTGTCTGTAGTTTAGTCTCCACTAAAACCAGTATGTAAACTAACATGACTGATGTTGCCAGTGTCTGCCCATAAAACTGCTCTTCCTTTTCCTGCCAGTTATTAAGCCCGTCACACATATTGTCACAAATTTGCAACAAATTTCTTTTTAAATTAGTAGTTTTCTAAGTGATTTAATGAATTCAATCATTTCTATTTATCATACTTATATGTTATTTATTTTCATTTTGTTATTAATATCAGTTAATTTTTGTAATTAATTTATACCCAGGTCTTTTTGTTATATCCTGTATTTATATAATTCTTGATATTTATTTGCAGACGTGGGAAACTTCATTCCTCGTTGGTGCAGACTGTTCTCCGGTGGAACAGTGCATCATTCCTGCAGCTTCATCCTGCTTTCCTGCTCTACCATCCTGAGGATGATCAGACTGAAACCTGCAGAGCTCTGCTGCAGAAGAAGACACGCTGGAGTTCAAGTAAAGAAATGACAGCTTGTACATTTATTTTATTCTTCACAGGTAAACACAGCAGAGGTATGGACGGTTGCATGTTCCCATTCAGCGGGTCGTGATGTCACCAGATGACTTCTCATGTGAGGTAACGTCCCAGCTGGCATTCGACTGACTTTAAATGTGGTTAAATTAACGTCAGTTGATAAATTAATGTTAATTCAATGTCAATACAATGTTGAACATCCAATGGTTGAAATGGTGTTAACACACCATAGATTCAACTTTGAAATATTGCCAGTTTTTTAGTTGTATGTCTAATTAAAACAATTTTTACAACCATGTCTTTGAAAAAAATTGCTAAATTATAACAGTTGCAAAATTATGTCATTCTAACGTCCAAACAAAGTTGATTTGCAAAATCAAAACTAGAATCAGTGTTGATTCAACAGTGGCAATTCTCCTATGTTTCACCCGTTGAGGAACACAACGTTGAAATGACTTTGCTATTTCAACACTTATTAGATTTGCAAAACCCAACGGTTAGTCAACGTAGGACCCGACGTTGATTCAACGTTAAAATGCCAGCTGGGGTGTAGACACCGACTCTTTAAACAGCACAGATTAAAACCACTGATTTTTAATGTTGCTTTACTTTTTTATATGCATGAAAGCCCAGTTGGCTTTCCTATAAAACAGTCACTAAGAGTCCGTCCGTCCCCCCGTCCCCCCAGTGGGATGAGCTGGAGGTTCTGTGCTTCCACTGTGGTCAGTGTTTAATAGGCCACACATTCAAGTGCTCATATCCCAGGTGGCTTCGGCCTGGAGAAACTTGGGGGGGGGTTCTGCATATGGCACGACCGGGGGTGCTTTCAGGTGATGGCACCATCCACAAGGCCGTCTTCCCTCTGGAGACATCAGGCAGCACACCCGTTCGTTCATCTCTGAGTCCGCCACTGCTTGTGTTTGTCATCACCTCAGTCTCCATGACGATCATGTCCTGTTCAGCCAGGCCCCTGCCAGGATAAGAGGTGGGGGGAGGAAAAGGAGGAGGAGGAGGAGGAAGATAGCTCAATCAGGAAAATAAAACACGAACATGTCTGCCGCACCCTCTCCAGGTGCTGAAAAGAATGCGACTCCTGAAGATCTTTCAGCTCCATTTACCTTTTGGGATCACCTGGGGTGCCGCAGCCTGGATGAGGCTGAGGTAACCATGGCAACTAATTACACACAAGAGATGGGGTTGTGCATCTGTTCAGATTGGAAAAACGACAAAAACACTTTCAGATGTCTATCCATACGGGATGAAGGGAAACATCTCCAGGAGATTTCCAGGTTTCCAGGAGTCCATGACAGGAACCTGGAGAGAGGTTCAGGAGGTCCCGTCACGTCACGGACCGGCTGCATGAGGCGATCACAGTCAGACACAAGCAAACAGTTTATCAGCAGCATGAATATGATCCTAAAAACACTTTTAGACAGCTAACAGATAAAAAGTCTGACTTTTTTCTGCCGCTTCGAACCAACACCACAGTCAGACAACGGCGTCACTGAGGACGTCTGACGGGCTGTTGACACGTGTGTGAAATGAAAACAGGTAAAAAAACTAAACCAGTTCAGTCACAGGGAAAGAAGAAGAGGACACATCCTGGCACATCTCGGCGTAGATTCACAGGCTCAGCTGCAGGAGTCCGAGCAGTTTCAGTTTTCCACGAGCGTTGGCTTCCAGGACTCCAGGAAAGCATACAGCATCTCTGGTCTGAAGTCTTTGAAAGCCCCAGCAGAGACGATCAGTTCAGGGAGTTTTGCGAAGCTTGGTGGTAAGAGGGAGCAGCAGGGACAGAGGTGACTGTAAGACCTCGCCCTTCTCAGGCTGGACCTCGTCCATGTCACGGATCCATCTCTGAAAGTCTGCACACTTTAACTTTCAGGAACACTGATAAACATCACAGCCGCCGTATGCACGCAGTTAGCAACTTCTGCTACATGCTAAGTGGCTGTTTCCTAGTATGTTGTACATCTGAGTGTGTGTGTGTGTATGGACGCGTTTTTGCAACATTGTGGGGACATTTTCCTGATCCCCACGGGTACGAACCCCGTTTTGAGGGTCAAGATTAGGTTTTAGAGATTAAGTTAAAAATAGGTTTTAGTTAGGATTAGGACAAGGGTTAGGTTTAGGCAATCAGTTATGAGCGTTAGGTTTAGGGTATGGGGCTAGGGAATGCATTATGTCATTGGATATACCCCACGGGATATGAAAACAAATTGTGTGTGTGTGTGTGTGTGTGTGTGTGTGTCAACTTTCCATATTCTCAGAAAAAAATCCTGAACAAAGTAAATGGGGAATCAGGCTCATCTCCATGTTCTTGGTGTCTGGGGAACATCCAGGGACCAAAGATGCATTTCCAGTGTAAAAAGTGGTGTGACTGTTACTCTACCTGAGTAAAATACAACCAGAGGAGACATGCTCTCCTCTGTCCTACAGAAGATATTATCATTTATGAACACACCTTCAGCAGTTAAATCATCTCTAAACATCAATGTTTGACCTAAAATACACCCTCAGTCTGATTCTGGGAACGTTGGGGTCTAGATTTTGAGCAACAGCCGAAACATATGGAGATATTTTTGTGACTCATTCTTCCAGTCCTTATGAGGACAGATCGGACTCGTGCCGACCTGTCTCGGGGGTTCTCTACGTCCTGTTCAGCCTGGATCTGGTACACGTGAATACAAGGACAAACATGAGTGGCTCCAAAAGTCAACACATTATATCAAACAAATGCTGTGGCTCTCCTTTCCCTGCTGGCCCGGAGGCTGATGTTAATGAGGTGGAGGAAGGTACAGTCTCCTTCCTTTATTCAGCGGTGAGAGAAGCGATTTTATTTATTTATTTATTTATTTATTTTTAATTTAACCATTATTTAACCAGGTCAGTCCCATTGAGATGCAATGATCTCTTTCCCAAGGGAAGCCTGGCTAAGACAGCAGCTTAAAACATTAAGTTTCAATAAAAAAAAAAAACAAAACAATATGAGTTGCACAATAAAACACCAATCATACAACAAATAAAATATATAAAATGCAATGATAACAAAACAAAAAAGAGCAAGAATGATATCAGGCTAATTCCAAATCTCCTACAAGGTTTTTGAATGTTCCAAGAGAAACTAAATCCTGCAGCATCAGAGTACTCAGTGATGAATTACAAGCAGCTGCAAAATGCATAAAAGAGTGTTTGCCGAGTTCAGTACGAACTTTGGGAACTTTAAGCTTATGATAATCATGATGTCTACAGATGGAATTCCTAACATACAGTTTACAAGGCTTAACAAATAAATCAGATATGGACGCCTTTTATTGTGTTTGTTGAGGGTTTGCCTTTTACGTGAGTGGGGAGGTACAAATTCTTCAACAAATGAAACACCTGGTGGCAGCTGCTGAAGATTCCCCGTTAGCACAGTCTGGTGGACGTTAAAAACACCCGGAAAACTGCAGGTTCATATTTTACCTTCTACTGTGGCTGTGGCCTGACAGTTTTTTTCCAGTGTTCAGCCAATCACCAGCTCATCACCATTCAATCATCTGCACCTGTCACCAATTACCTGCCATCCCCTCATCTTTTCTTCCTGATTGGACAGCTGTTCCCCTTTCCACCTCTGGTTGGCTCTTGAAACTGTCATTCATTTGGTCATTACCCTCAGCTGCAGTATACAACACCACTCCGGACATTTGCTGGCATGGCTAGTCTGGCTAACCCTGAGTTCACACCAGACGCCTCCTTTCACATACATGCCTAGATTTCAATGCGCAAATGCTGGATGTTTACTCGCTTCATTTTGGGTGTTTTTTTTTTCGCAAGAATGGAGCGTATAATACGCGCGAATAAAACGCTTCATTCGCGCGTCAAGTTTAATTTTCTGGAGTGGGGGATGGTGGTTTGACACACGTTAGTCACTTCAGTCAGGTGAACATGGTAGAACTCAGTTATTTTAGTACTTTGAGAGAGCTGTGGTGTTGTAGCTGCTTTGGAAGTCAGAGAACAGACGACGCCATGTGTTTGGACCCACCAGATTCTCCAGAGGCACTCGGAGCTCAGTGAATTTCATCACCTGATCCAGGAGTTACGTCTGGATGGCGGCTGATCCCAGGGGGGTTTCCTGAGCCCAGTTTGATGGGCTTCTGTTGGGGAGGATCGGTGCCGCATATCCCTCCAGCATGCAAACTATAAGAGCTGTATTCCAGTTGCTGATCGTCTGTCCATCTGCCTTTGGTGAGTAAGCTAGCCGCAGCTAGTTAGCGCTTCCAGCAAAACTTACAACTTCTAGCAAAAGAATGTGGCTGCTGTCGCTAGCTACAGTATTGTAGCTCAGTTTAACTAGTCTCTGCCGTCTCCTCGCCTCCACTGCTCAAAATTTAACCCGCTGATTAAACGCAACTCGTAGCTGACCGCTTTCCTGCTGTTTTCATCCTTTTGGATCACAACACACAGCGAGTGCGTTTACATTAGCTGAGGCTGAACGCCTGGTACTAGAGCGTCATCTAGTGACCAAACTGAACACTACACTAGTCTGAACACGGACCCATATTGAATTATATTGACGTTTGATAACAAACAACCTCAATTTATTTATGTAGCGAGGACAGAGCCGCACATTCCTCCGGGATCTACAGGTGCTCTGTTACTGCTGCAGAATCTCGGCGTTGTGGCATTTTTATCCCATCAAGCATCGACTGCAGAGATCTGCAGCTTTTGGTTAATGAGGTTTTGGCTGACCAGGTTTTTAGTCCTAAATTTATGGTATTATGACACCGCTTTTATGTGCAGCAGTTTGTGATTTTATCTGTAAAAAGCGCTTTTCTCCTCTTAGCATAGAAGAGCGCAGCGAGCTGCAGAGCGCAGGTCAGGTCACATCACGTCTCATTCATTTTCAATGACGGGGCTCATATTGTTTGCGCCTATAAAACGTTCGAGTCCCATTTTTTCAACTCGAGCGAACAGTTGAAATAGGCTCTATTCGCACAAGTAGGACACCTCATTCGCGCAAGTAAAACGCTACATTCGCGCGAATAAGATGCGTTTGGGGCTTGTTGCGCCACAAATTCGCATCAAATGTGAAACACACAAACGCGAATCTGTTCACGTCTGTACATTGGCTTTACATGTTATTCTTTCTCATGAATAATTTTATTCGCGTACGGTGTGAACACGTTACGTTACAAACAAATGTGTAATCTGTACGTATGTACTTTAGTGAGTTTTCCTTTCCAAGTCCTGTCGCTCTCTGGAGGTTGTCATAGTTCCCTTTTCTCTGGCCCTTCCTCAGCAAGTCAGCATCTGACGTCCCTCGCTCTGAAGGGCTAGACGCCCTACAGAGGTAGATCCCATGCATAGGGTAGATCCCTTACCCCTACATGCAAAGAGGAATTGGGACAGCACTACCTTTACGGGAACACAAAAAAATTTAGGGGTAAGGCTAAAAAGTAGGGCTAGGGAGTGTATTGGGACAGGCCCTTAGTTCTTGAGAACCAGCTGTGTTGGTTCTGTGTTGGTTCTTATGTTCTTGCTGAGAACATAAGGGTATGTTGAGATCCTGGGTTTAAAGATCTCCTTTCATTGAAACCAGTTTAACTTGCTCCTTTTGAAATACTGAGGGTCACCTCTAGTTACATACACATGCTGCGCTTGCAAGTAGTACATCACCTCCACTGGCTGTTTCCTCTTCATAGAAACAACACGGAGAAGGGAGCGAATGAGGAAAAGCCTTTCGCTTCCACGTCACATCGAAAAGGGCGTCACCCACGTGGGTTTATACCCGCCCATGGGAAGGCAGGTAACCCTCCCCCACGCACAAGTGAAGACAGCGTGACTGTAGCTGTGGAGTTGAGAAGCTAAGTTAGCTAACTGTTTGCTAGCATGGCGGAACAAACTCGTTTGTGTGCTCTGTTACACACACACAGAGCGGGGGGAGGAGGTTCCTTCATACATTCATGGGAGGGAGCCAAACAGAGATGCCTCATTTTTCACGTCATGGACATTCATGAGAAAGACTGGAAAAGCCTGTCGTTGGACCACAAGCCACTCTGCTAGCCTACAAATTCAGCTGGAAACAAATCAACCAGAAGGTTTTTTTTAAACCGAAACGACGCATAATGCATTTAATGATAATGGCAAACACAGCAATATTGATGAAATGACGATGGAAGTAAATCTTTAAGACTCATTGTATAGTTTTGAATTTTTGTGATTCCAGAATAGGGTGACGGTGTCCACACCCTGGCTTTGGGTTTTTGTTTGGTTTTATTGTAAATATTTCTTTTGTTTTATGTTTACGACCCTTTTACCTCTAGACATCGTCTACGGGGTCGTAACAGTTCCTCATCACACATTACTTTTCTCATTCGTAGTAATAATTTTTTTTAAATTTAATTTAATTTATTTAATTTATATAGCACAAATTTCTTCGTCTAGCTGGATGCCCAAAGTGCCTTACATAGCAGGACTTCAAGGCTAAAACATATAAACACATAAGACCTAATTAAAAAGAGAAGAATTATTAAAAACAATAATAAGAAAAAAGATTAAGAAGGAAAGGCCTGCACCAACACATGGGATCTGAGCATGGTTTTCTCCCAAGGTGGGAGTGCGTTCCAGAGGCGCGGGGCAACAATGCAAAAAGCCCTAGCCCCCCTGGAATTGCACCTGTGTCTCGGTACTTCCAGAAGGGATAAAGAGGATGATCCAAGAGATCTGGTAGGGACGTGGTGGGACAATAACTCAGAGAGATAACTGGGAGCAGAACCGTGCAACGCTTTAGAGGTCAGCAACAAGATCTTGAACTGAACCCTGTAGCAAACAGGGAGCCAGTGAAGACTATGGGATCAAAATCATGCCAGAGACAATTTGTGTGTAAAAAAGATTTTTCATGTAAAATAATGTTTTGAAGTTGTATAAAACAAGTCGTGCTTGTTATGAACCCACAGAATCATTTTGTGGTTGTGTGAGAAACCTTTGTGTGCAGAAATATTATTTGCAAACATGTAGATCAGTTTCGTAGTTGTGTTTTATTTTTCTGTGTGTGTGAAAATTGAATTTGTACCTGTAAAAGTTTCGCCACACAAAAATATCTGTACGAGTGCGACACCTAGGGCTCGTGTGCGACACTGCACCTACGAGCTCACAAAACAGAAACTTACAACCACAAAACTTTTTTACGGATTGAAAGACAAGTCAAAATCGTGCCACTAACAGCCAATCAGGACACTGCATTCTGGCAAGCCAAACAGCCAATGATGTGGTGGATTGGTGATGACGTTTATTTTTGGGGACGAAGACGATACCGTTAGCAAAGGCTCTTGGCTGCTAGCAGTCAGAGCGCAGCGGGAGCTACATACTTGTAGCAAGAGGGAGGCTGTTCAATCCGAAGTCGGCCACTGATCTGATTACTAACAGGCCTGCTGGAGAAGGCGGCTACTGGCAGAAGAACTTGGCCGGTTATTTTGGTGTTGATCGCCGCAGCTTATTGAA
>JALJCO010014062.1:0-50794 GCA_023101725.1 Atherinomorus stipes
ACCTACTTCTCCCTTACAAATCTTTACATTCTCCACACAATTCTTTAAAAAATGATAAGAGGTCTTAAATCTTTACTAGTCACAGTTTTAGATTCAAGGAAATAACAACAGTGTGATTTCTTGTTCAACACGGATACCAGTGATCTGTTCTCAGTTTGCTCCTCAGCAGCATTAATGTTCATCTATACTTATATTAATGACACATTCTTATAACAATCCCAAAAAGTGATGGAGAAAATTCCAACCTGTGGTGGCATCTGTCCCTTTGGTGGGCTGGATGGGTGGAGGGGTGGTAAGAGTCTGGGTGGCTGTCTGAGAGACAGGTTTGTTGGATGGAGTGGATGCAGGTGAGGTGCTTGGAGCAGGAGTGGCTGTAAGTTAGAGAGCATGATGGAGGTCATCTTTAGGCTGAAAAACTTCACCTTCATCTAGTTAACTTCATGATATGAGGCTTAAGCAACATTTTAGGCTTTTGGATTAATGCAGAAAATTCTGCTCTTTGGAGGGATCTGTCACTCTGGTGTTAGATTGTGGGTAAAGGAATGAAGGTGGTTGTTTGAGGGTAAGGTTATATATTGGATGGAGTGGATGCAGGTTAGGTGCTTGAAGCAGGGATGACTCAGTTAAAGCGCATGCTGGAGGTCATCTTCAGGCTCAAAACCTTCACTTTCATCTATTTAACTTTAAATGATGCTTAACCAACGCTTCGGGTTTTTATCATGTAGCACCAATTTACTTTCTAAAACTGGAGTCTGAAACTGAATATATTACAGGGGTGCCCAAGTCTGGTCCCAGAGAGCTATTAGCATGCAACTTTTAGATGAGTCCCTGTGCAACGAATGAATCACATGGCTGAATCCTTCATGTGGATGTTCAGCTCTGCACAGGCCTGGTAACAAATCATCTATTTGATTTAGTTGTGCTGCAGAACAGATGCATCTAAAGTTTACATAGTCACTCTTTAGGACAGGATGTGGGCATCCCCGCATTACTAGATATGATGGCTGAAAAATGTTAATGAAATGAAGACATTGAGGAGGGGGGTAACAAGGTGAGTGAAGAATTGAGGGCAATTTTGGCATCTAAAGCTGTGGCCTAGTTGCAACATTATCTGCTTTCCAGTGCACGTTTTCGAAAAATAAAAGCAACATTTCTTCATTTTGAAAAAGTACAATTGTGAAATGCAGGTGTTTCCACTGAAAGGTGTTTAACGCATACTGTAAGCCACAATTCTCATAAAATCCCATCCCGCGAGACTTCACTTAAAGGAGAACATTTTGTATTTTAGATTACTGCTGCTCCTCATCAGGAGACGACAGCAGCAAATGATAATTCAGAAGTCCGTATATACGAACCCCTCTGATCACATCGCCGGGAGAAAAAAACATAAACAAACAAATAAATTATGGCGACGCATGACTATGGCATGGCCATAAGATGTTATCCTGTGGCCATTTAATCGTGGCCACATATAATTAACATTTGGAATGAGATAATCAAGCCGCAGCTGTGTTACAAATGTGAGGAAATGACATAAATAGCTCATGGCCAATTGCTACTAATACATTAAGAAGTGAAACCACATCCCCCATCACTCCGATTCCAAAGTTACTGCTTGTAAATGATCATGAACATTATGATTATGAAGGAATAACATTTTGCCCCAACCCCCCCCCCCCCCACCTCACGCCTGGTGGCTGGTAAATGTGATAAAAGTGTTTCCATCACACTTTTTCGAAAAGCAGCTTCCTGTATATCAAAACACCAGAAAAAAGGCCTCATGAGAGCATAATAACATTTTTTTTTGCAATAGTTGAGTTTGTTTGTTTTTTTTAACTTAAGTGTTTCCATTACCAGTCTTTAATTGCAATAGGCCTCGATTAGTGTTTGCAAAATTCTCGGTGTAATGGAAACACAGCTACGGTAGTAATAAGTACTTTACGAGTACCAGTAAGTACCTGTGATCTGTTCTCAGCTTGTACCTGGCTTGGATCCATCATGTTAACATAAAGCATTAAACATGGACCAAAACACCTGTCAACAGATGCAGAAGTCTTTTTGAACATTAGAGAAAACACCTGATTGCAGCGATTGTCTCAAAGTGTTGCTCAACAAAGTTTTAACTTTGGAGACCCATCATGCTTGTTTACTTGTTTTGTTTTTTACGTTTGTTTTAAATGTTTGTTTCGAACCACAATTACAAATCAGTGTCATGATATTCATAGAATTTTTATTTATTATTTCACTGACAGCTGATTTTTTCCCCCTTCTTTAATTGGAGGGTATAAATAATTTCAAGGACGTCTGTATATATATATATATATATATATATATATATATACAGACGTCCTCAATATATATATATATATATATTTATATGTATATATGTGTGTGTGTGTGTGTGTGTGTATATACACCCACACACACATACATATATATATATATATATATATATATATATATATACAAGATAATTTTTTTAAAATCATGGCATCATCTGTTGGATCTAATAGAGTAAACAAACAAGATGCATTAATTAAAAACATAAATTCATATGATAATAATAAATGAATTGGTCTTTAAGCATCCTCGTTCATGTCTTATGTCTTAATCTTGCTTCAAGTCTCTTTAGATAAAGTTTGTTAGTCTTACTAACAAAAAGGAGCATCATATTAACTAATATACAGTATGTTTTGAATATAACACTTTTTTTGTCCGGTTAAGTATGTCACCACAAAGTCAGCTAAGTTACCATCATGTAATATGTTAAAAATTACATTTTTTTTTTTATTGTTTCATAAATCCTTATTTATAAATTAAAATCTTTGCAGCTGTGTATACCTTGCTATGTTGCTTTTCATCAGTTTCTATGATTTCAAAAGTTTTTGGAGAAAATATGTGGATCACTGATTCCAGTCTGGGGACATCGACTGAAGGCACAGAAAATGTGTTTCCTTTAGTGATTAGCAAAAGAAATTGAATATGCTGGTAAATGAGCAAATATAGCAGTGATAATGGTTGTATTCATTTTTAGAAAATATTAAAAGTTTAAATCTGGCAGTAACTTTCAAATATCTCCATTTATTGAACAAAAATCCAAAACCATCATATGTAGCAGTATGTACAGTACTATGTGTGTACATGTGTGTGTGTGCGTGTGTGTGTGTACACTCAAAAAGTATACAGACTTTAAAAAGTCCCAAACTGAATAATCAACATGCTAATGACTTGAACCACAATGTGACCTTGACGAATCTTTGCGTGTGAATGTTCCCTTAATGCTCTTTCTGTTTCTTTTAAGGTCCAATAAGACTGCAAGTCCATGTCCAGTAACTTCCGCAAGACCAGAAATGTGCAACATTTACTTATAAGAGTCATTTTTTACCGCCTGTCCCACCAATTAGTAAAAACAGTTTGGAGTTGCAAAACCTGTTTGACTCTTAGAAATAATTTAGACTAAACATTTACGCTTTTTTTTTTTTTTTTACATTTTATTGTTTTTGTGTCAAGACAAAATAGAATGTCAAACCTGCTCATCATCAGAGTTCACATACCTAAAAAACTACACTGTGCTCAGTATCATCATTGGCTGACTCTTCATAAATGATTGAGTCTGCTGCAGCCGAGTCATTTTGCTGAGTCGACATGATTGTTGTAATTTTAATGGTTCTGTCCTTCACAGTATTTATGGAGACATCATGTCTCTAATTTCAGTCAAGTCCAATAATAAAAGCTTCAGTATTTATGTAAATGAATAATTCTTTTGTGTAAGGGATTGCTCTCCTTCCACGGCTGAAAACAAAACCTGCAGCAGTAGTTGAGTTTGAAGACTTCTTTAAAGCATGTTTGGACTGTTTAGATTTCTGCATAATTTCTGAAAGCACCTTTTTTTGGTTTGTTTATCAAATTCAATTTTATACTTTTCAGCAGATGCTGTTTGTTCTGGTCTTTCAACACACCAAAAAAAAAAAAAAAAAGTACCAAATTTACTTATTTGCTGGGTACACAAGGGTACTGCTGGTGTACCCCTACCAGTGGGTACTTTGTGCTTTGGAACATAAATGTACCTTTCAGGCTCCCAAAAAGGTCTAGATGCCTGGAGGTCCGCCTATGACCCTTACAGAGTACATAAATTGAGGTGTTATTTTTTTCTTGATTGCTATTTTTGGGGGGCACGAATCAAGCACACATGTAAGTCAACATTGTTGGCACTGTACATAAATTCTGTTTACACAGAGTGACACTTTATTTTCCTCTGGAGCAACTGAGGAAGGTCTAAGAATCTCTTCACAGTCCTGTTTTGAATCTCCACTGCAAACCTGCCTTTTCTTATCGACCTCTGACCCAGCTTATGAGTTGGTTTCGTTATTTCATTTATTAGATTTTGAATTAAATGATGTTTATCTAATTTCATCTCATTTTTTTGTCTTATTTTAGATTTGACATTGTTTTATTGTATTTTATTGGTAGATCTATTTTATGTCCTTTAATGTTTTATATTCTCAGTGTACAGCTCTTTTGTCAGTACTTGCTTTAAGTGCTTTATACTGTAAATAAAGTTGGTTTGGTTTGGCTGAAGACTTTCAGGTTGTATATTTCCTGCACTTGAAAAACAGTCCCCAGGAAAAACCTTATTAGTTTACTATTCAAAGAACCCAATGCGAAGCAAAAATCACAAAATGTAACATC
This sequence comes from Atherinomorus stipes, assembly GCA_023101725.1. Lineage (NCBI taxonomy): Eukaryota > Metazoa > Chordata > Actinopteri > Atheriniformes > Atherinidae > Atherinomorus > Atherinomorus stipes. The sequence goes on from JALJCO010014062.1 coordinate 4,690, forward strand.
TGAAATAATATTTTTCAATTTTTTTGTGTGCATGTGTGCATTTTCAGAGGTATATGAAAATTAACCAACACCTTCATCATGTATGATGAACACAAACTTCACAGTCAACATTAATGGTAAATTTCTATGTACAGGAAACTGCATATGATCACAATTGAATTTTCTCAATATGTCTAAAAAAAAAAAAAAAGATTGATTTCTTTCTCTTGATTAAGACCTCCATAAACTAGAGTCTGAAGTTGGACCTGTACTCCATGTTCAAACATTTGACTGCCAAAGATCCAAGTCAGATCATAATATTTTCATTTAATCATCTCTGCGATGTGGAGTAAGTCTGTTACTCTTTAGCTCATTTGCAGCTTCTACATGGAGATTTTCCCTGAAGCACTGAGAACCACAGAACTTTCCCACTGGACATGATGTTTAACTTTTTATTTTTGTTATTCTACATGTATTATTTCGCCCCCATGTTATAGTAAAAGCTCATTTTATTATTCCCCATTTCTAGACGATTCTTCATAGTTTTTTTTAAGTAAACATTGAAATAGATCAAATTTAAATTAAAATTTCTAAATTCATTCTGGAAAGTAATTGCACCTTCAACCATTATGGAATTATATTTGGGGGGGAAATGAGGTGTGGAGCAGAACTAAGAATTTTACTAGCTCAAAATGAATATAAAAAAGAATGTAAAATTTTAAAAAACTAAACTAAAAAATCTTTTGTGTGTACCAGAATCTATAAAGTTATTGCATCTACAGTACCAGGTGCATAATTAAACAGTTTTTTTGCTGTGAAGCACCTATTAACAGTGAAGAGCCCAGGAAACTGCAAGCAAACCTGATAGTTATGAAGCCTTACATTTTCACATTTTCCACTTTTTTAAGCGTCCTCTCATTTCTTTTAGATCATTATTGTCATAATTCTCATTAGTAGTAGTAGTAGCCTTTTTTTCTTGTTAATTATTTTATCCTTAAACATCATTACGGTTTGTGATTCTACAGTTGTAGTCTAAGAAAAATAATATAAAGTACATTCTGATAAAAAGCTTTCTCCATATTAAAAGAAATGACCTCAGCTTGCATCTGATTTCAACCCACCCCTTTGCAGCATCCCATCTCTGCTCTTTGTAAGATGTGTAAAAGATTATTGTTTCAGCTCATTCTGCATGAAATCTGAGTTCAGACCAAAACATTTTAAAAGATTTCACTTACAAGAGGCCAAAGCAGTGATTCCAGCCCAGAGCAGCAGGAGCCTGGGAAGACAGAGGCCCGCCATGGCAACGAGGTAGAGTAGGTACGTGTAACAGTCAGTAACAAACAGCTCCCACAAACAAATATTTCCTCCTATACAGTGCTATGTTAACCTCAGATGACAGGAAGTTCTTTCTAATCAGTTATCTCTGAAACTGCAACACATAAATTCACTTCCTCATAAGGTCATAAAATTTCACACTTCAGTGTTTATTCTAAAATAGTCAAACGGGTTAAACGGAGGTTTTATGTCCTTCCATGATGACAATCATCTTGTTCAGGGATTTAGATTTAAGCATTTGAGCTATAAATCCTTTAGAGAAATCTCTCTACTCATTATGAAGATAGTACTCATTCCAGTACTTCCCAGTACCTAAAACCAAACTAGAAGCTTTTTCTGTTCATTCGAAGAAGCAAAGAAAACAATTCTCTTTTGCTTCAGCAGCGACTTTCTGCATTTGTGCCGTTCTCTTAATTATCACTGTGTTGTTCGCGTGTTGGAGGTCATTAGCTGAGTGTTTGTGGTCTCCTTCCTCCTTGCGTCCCATGGGTACCCCCCCCCCCCCCCCCCCACTCAACACTGTAGGTCCCTTCCATTCCACCCCCTAAACTAACCCATCCCTCTGGGTCCTCCAAATCCCTCTTGGCCGTCGAGCAGTGGGGGCGGGCAGTGGCTTTCTCCCTGTAATGAACTCCACAGAGACTGCTGTTCAGATTCATCACAGCAAAAATTGCTCCCATGGAGCCCCGAACACAGTGAAAACAAACAAAAGTAAATATCTGGAATTAATACACAAGTTGTTTGGCCTTTCCCAGCATCTGAGGCCCCACCCTCACAGACTCGCTTCAAAGTAGAGCTGGAAACCGGCTCTGCATTTTCTGTGTGCTCAGACTTTTTTTTTCTTTTTTGTTACTATGGTTTGTGTGTATAGGTTGCACAGAGAACAAACGGTGCATATCCATGCATCCATAAGTCCATCTTGTGGTGAAAACTCCTCACTGCACAGGCAGCGGATCAGCATCTCCTGCAGGTGATGGAAGTTTAATAAAAGAGCGGAGAAGCACAATGAATGCTGGTACTTCTACACAGGTGCTCCGCATGGTGCAGCTGGTTAATTAACGTGTAAAAAAGTCAAGCAGGATCTGTTGATTTGGCTTTTGTGGAGGAGGCGAGAGGACGAGCGACTTTGAAGGAGTGTTGTCATCACAGATGGAAGCAGAATCAGTCACGATTTCTCAGCAGCAACTTGTCTCAGAACACAGAGATGCTAAAGAAACTAATGTGGTTCGATCAGTGACGACCAAGCTTATTTTTGCAGAAGTGGTCCAGACGTGTTACAGACAGCAGACCTGCAGGAGCCTGAATGTGACTTTCACAAAGAGGTGACATTACTGACACTGACACATTCAGCTCGTACAGTTTGGTTCCTCTTAGAAAGATGTTTCTCATGTGCAATACTTCTATCCTGATGGGAATATGGAGTCACAGGGGACAATGATCCCACCTGTACTGTATGAGGAGGTAATTGAATGGGTTTATGAATATGAACATGGATTATGGCATTCATAATCACCAGATCTGAACCTAGTTGAACACCTTTGGAAGATGTTGGACTGATATGGTGAATAAACAATGTTCAACCACATTTATTTTGTTTTATTATTATTGTTATTATTATTATTTATATGTACCTTTTTTTTAACAATGGAACTTCAAATGTTTTCATATTTAACTTAATTATTCTCCCCCCAAATTTACAAAACTGATTATGTCAATGCAAAAGTTAGAGAGGAGGAACAAAATTAAAACCAAACTTTGCTGCAGAAAGTTTTGTAATCTCTCTTTTGTGGCTGTTCACTCTTCAGCTTCTTAGGATCTTCAGAAGAAAATTCTCTGAATAACACGCCAGCTGAAAGATGTTTTAATTCTAAGTTGCTTTTTAACCAGTGTATGTCCTGTGTTTGTGTGCACATTTAAAGAAAGAGAAGAAATATTCTCACAGTTCATCATTTGTCCCAGGTGATGTCTGAGTGTTCTGCAGGAGAAAAGTGGGGCTGTTCCAGGGGACATCGACTTGAATTTTTTTCCCCTTCCCTCTGTTTGTTTGTTTTGTTTTTAGAAGCCTGGAATATCAATATTTTTTGCACATTTGAAATAGCTTGTGGCGCATGCTTGGCAATGGCAGCCTCAGCTTCAAACATATTAGTTTGCGGGGAGATAAGAATCACCAGGGACGGTCTCCAAACACAGGCGGGAACAGCAGCACAATCCTGTTCATCATTTGAAGGTTGCTATTGTTTGAACTTCAGTAACTTTAAACGGGTTAAACTCATATTTAGAATGAAACAGTTGTCTTGTAGGCCTGCTCGGTTTTCAAGTTAGAATATTTGTCAGTGGCTGCTCTCCGGGGAGATTGTTGTGAGGTTCAGGTAAAGAAAGACGGTCCCTGCAGTCATTTATCAGTTGGAAGCTGCACCCAGCAGGCCGCAACTGCCGTCACTCATCAGCGCTGTTGCTGACACACTAACATATGTGAAGGCAGGCGCATACACAGTAAACACCACACATAATAAGCATGTGTACACACACAAACACTGATGTAATGAGTGACTCTTGCTCTGCATGTCCTTAATCTGCAACCACCAGGCCAGCTCAGAGGGGGCACAGTAAAGAACAAGCAGCCTGCAGAGAGCTGAGCCAAAATAAAAAGCCAAGTGGCTCACTAAACCTGTCAGGGGCTCTTAAAAGGCACGCACTCCTCTTCCTCGTCCATCCAGCAGGCCTACAGGCGGTTTGTAAAATGCCGCCCCGCAAAACTTAACTCGGAAGCAACGGCCCAGCCTTCCGGAGCAGGCGTTTTCACAAACTGTAAACTATTGGGAACAAATGTCGTCTTAAACATGTTCAAAAGAAACTCGATCCTCACTGAGATGCTTTACAGGTGGCCAATGGTGTGTCAGATGTGAAGAGTCCTCCTCAACATGCACGTATACCCACACATAGACACACACAGCTGCTTTTTCCCCCTTCTAGTGCGAGATTACATGTTTGCATCTCTTCCTCTTCTGTTTATCAAACCACAGCCTGTGAGCAGAGACAGATGCCGTGTGAACTTACGTGTTTCATGTTGAAAAGAGAACCAACTCACTATCTTTAAACTAATCGTGGACTTGCCAATGTATGCACACACAGAGTTGTTAACCACTTTTAAGCACATCAGGTATTTAGATTTGTATTCATTACACACTGCAATCGTGCAGGCACCTGACTGGTCCCAGACTCACCGTGCAGCATGACGACCACCCAACCAGAATCATCTCCAAATCATCTTCATCTGAACCATCCAGGAACAGATGGTTTGATCACCACAGAGTACTGATTTCAACATCATGGACTCAGTCGGGGATAGAAGACACTGAGACAGACTATCCGCAGAGCAGCTATGGTAAGTGCTCCAAGATGCTGGAAAATCCTCGTAAAAACATCAGAACTGGCTGTTGAAAGAGGTTCATTGATTTATTTATAAAGAATATATTTATAAAACTGGTAAAGTTGTATAAATTAGCAACTAAAACCCACAAGAACATGCATTAATATAACACGTCTGCGCAGGGAGAGAAATGAATTTGCATAATGCAAATATAAGCATTCATTTAAAACTAATTAACACCATCATAACCTGATTATAGTTTTACTGGCAAACTTTATTATTGTTTTCTTCCCTTCTTCATAATCTCCATTTTTCTTTCTTCCTATTTTTGTGTGATAAACATCAGGCTGGTTTTATGCCCCCTTAAGCCTCCTACATTTCAACCGTGTGCCAGACTTCCAAAAGGATTTCCCTCCCTGTGACAAGCACATGTGCTCGGCCCCAGTAAAATAAGCACTCTGGCCATAAACTTGCCAATGAGCTGTCCCCAAATAACCACATCTGTCAGCTCAACTTAAACAGGCCCTAAAGAGCCACTCTTAAAGATAAAGGGACTCTGTCGACTGCACGCTCACAGTCCTTACTTCTGCTGTGAGATGAAGAGCAGTAGATACCGGGAGAAGTGTTCATGTGCTGACGAGGAGTCTGTTCCTGTGCAAACTCTGCAGACCCGCTGGTCACATTTGAGCTGCTGTTAGCCGTATACTCATACGCTGAAATTTCTTTCTGAATGGATGCTGAATTACATTTAAACTGCCACACGCTTGAGCTCACAGGCAGTTGTGCACCTCACCTCCTTGCAGGAAAGCTTGTCCACCTCATATTTAGGCATTTCCAGATTGCATCTCAGGAGCGGTTCAAACATCACTGTGAGATGAGTCGAGGCCGTACATGCAAAGGGAAAAGAGCTCCATATGACTGTGCTGTTGCTATCCGTCCAAGCTATCTCAATGCATTAGTGAGCTAAGCAACCGCTCGGGGCTACCAGGGGGCCTCACAGCAAGCTTGAAATGTCAACATATTTATTTCCTTTTTTTTCCTTTAGAAATTGTTTATTAAAAAACAACACAAATATAAGATTGAATTGTTCAAACAAAAATGATAATGAACAAAACTAAATTTTATACAATTTTAATCATAGTTTAAAGGTAGAGTCCGGAGTTTCCCCCCTGAAAATAAATGTTAGACTTGTGCAAGTGAAATCCATCTCAATCTGTGTCTTTGGGCCTCTACTCTCATGGGGTGGTGAGTTTGTTTGCATCCCCCTCTCCCCCTGTCTGTAATTCACTTTTTCCCTTTGTTTCGGACATTTCTGGGCAGAGATTTCTGGATAAATTGCCAGCTAATGACTGAGCTGAGGGCATGATGCTGTGTGGGGATAAGCTCATGACTGGTGCAGATGCCAGTCACTCAAACTCTCAGAAAAAAAAAAACAAAACGGCGAACGTAGCAAAGAACAGGAAGTACTCTGTGGTGAAAAGAGCTTTAGATAGTGCACATTGCAAAACCAGGGTTAATATTAGTTTGGCTTTCACCTGCTTCTGAGCTCTGAAGGAGAGGCTTGAAGCTGAATAGGCTGAAAAGTGAAGCGGCCATTAGCCCGAGGGGAGGAGCTCTCAGTTTGAATAGTGTTGTTTACAAACAGAAACGGTGAGTAACTCCAAACTTTACCTTTAATTATGTAATACTATATTAACCAGTTCCTCTGACATACAGACTGTATGTCAGAGGAACCGTATGGTACGGTGCATGCAGTTTTTTGAGCAGCAGAATGATAACCATAAGAAGTTTTAGCTACTTTGCATGGAATTTTGCATTTCTGCATACTTGGTACCTCTGTTCCAAATCTTAAAAACAAAAATCATTAAATTTGTAAAATTCTTTATGAAAGCCCCTTTCAGACTTGTGCTGGAAAGCGGTCATAGTCCGGACTTTGTCTTTTATAACTCTTGCATTCAGACATGCGTTCTGGTCTTTTACCTCAGAGATGTCGCGGACATGTACCGGCTGCTAGCATGGTACACCAGCCTGCTTTACACCATGTATGAGATACACGGCAAGTGTGAGCAATCACAGCATGAGACGGGACTTTACTACACGTCTTTTTCAGCGACTCAGTTCTCTAACCATAAACAGAATAGCAGCAGCAGAGGAGCAACTATATAACGATGCTCTTTCTGATGTCCTAAATGACCTGCACATTTCCTTAAAACAACTTGCTGTTCTGAGGGCTTTCTTCTTACAAAAAGACATTTGCGTCACTTCCGTGTTTCTCTGATTGGTTCTCTCCAGTTCAGCTTGTTCCCGTTAGTCTTGTCTCAAGTTGGAAATCAGTCTCCAACGGAGGGAACTCAGACTGACTTGCCGTGTATCTCATACATGGTGATAGTTAGGCTGGTGTACCAGGCTAACCGGCTGGTCCCCATGTCATAAGAGCAGATGTGTTGTGGCACGTTGGTTTGGCTGAACGCACAAGAAACTGTTCTGGACAGAGGTGAAGGGAGAGCGTGGCTGTGCTGACTTTTCCACAACATTTCTTGATGTCTAAAAGTGCAATAAGTTGGATGCAATAAGTCCGCAAGGAAGCGGCATGTTTAAAAAGACGAGTCAGTTTAAGGAGCGGATGAACTTTACTGCTCATGTTCCACAAAGCAAGCAACTTAAGGGCGCATTCAGAAAGCATAGTCCGCAAGTCTCGGTCCGTTTAGGGACTCGGTTCGGTTGGGGGGTGGGGGGTGGTCTTCCGGACCGAGATCGCGTTCACGTTGCACTATTGCCAAACAAGCCAAACGGGCCAAGAATGAGAATCTCAGCTGGCACTGCTTTTGGATTCACCGTAGGCGAGGACAAGACGCACGTACAAGAAGGTTCTCACAACCTTTGTTTCCTCCACAAAGCACATTATTTTTGTACGAGGAGCTGGATATGATTTCAGCAGATCAAATATCGATTAAAGCTTTTACTTCCTCGTAACTCCACGTCTGACCACGAGCCATCTTTATAAGTACTGCAGTCCTACACGTGTGTTTGTTGTCGTAGCGTTTACCCACATTGTCCAATGTTTGACCCACAATGTCAATGCAATTTGTAGTCCACTTCCTGTCTTTGGTTCACTTGAATCGAACCGAGACCTGCGTTTGCAAGCGGACCGAGTCCGGTTGTTTGTTCCGGATCAGAGTCCGTTTGAGTAATTCACAACTCCCCTAACGAAGCGGACTTTCCGAGCAAACGGACTCTGATTCGAATCAAAAAAGCTTTGTCAACGCGCCCTAAGTGTGGCAGGACAAGGGAGGGCCCAGGCCAGATCCAGTCCCCAGACTCCTGGGTGAGAGTCATGCACGCTAATCATTCAGCCAAAGAGATGTGCCCTTGGCCAAGTAGCCAGGGTGCATGATCACTTGGAGGCATAGTGACAGGAGTGCCACAGGACTGTCACAAACATGCTAGAGTATATACTATAAACAACTATATATATATAAAATAATAATAGTGGATTAGATTTATATTGCGCTTTTTTTTCCTATCAAGGAACTCAACTAATAATGTTAATTGTTATAAATGTTAATATGCAACTATTAACAATGCAAATGAATGGGTGTGTTTTAGTGTATAAAATGATCAATCAAAGGTTAAACACCAGTGCTGCTGAGGTGGTCAAGGGGTGGCCACCAGATCAAATTCTGCCTGGGGCCCCATATGGGCCAGGGCCAGGGCCCTGGTTGCCGTGCTGTGTTTCTGTTTTCCCATCATTCCCTCTGTGCTACAGCTAGCCCCTGCACCCAGTCCTCTGCCTCTCAAACACAGCGACTGTACCGTCACTGAAGTTATGAAAACAAAACGTCCTCCTTAAAGTCAGATTTAAAGGTTGTCAAGGAGAAAGAGCAGGATTGATGACAGAGAACACAGGGAATGGGGAGGGTTGGCGTTTCTGTCAGTATATCCTAAATAAGTTTGGGATGTCAACTTGTAGAAACAGTTAGAAAATGAGACTTAAGACAAGGCATTGTCTGATAAAGTAATGGTAGTCAGAGAGCTATGAGCTACACCTGAAAGACAGGCAAGAAGCCAGACACACTTTTTTATGGTTTAAAAAAAAAGGAGAGGATAAAATAAAAACTTGGATCATTGTGAAATGCTGTCTGTTCTGGATATAATCAATAGCTAAAGAAGAATCCAGTTCAGGGTTGTCTCTCATATTTCAATCCCTGCTCTTCTGTGATCAATAAAAGTGAGCTGAAATCAAAGCGAGCCCTCTTTACTATTGTCTATTCAACGTTAGCAGACAAAGACTGAGGAGCCTTTGATCGCCCTGTCTGCGGGGCCCACAGCTAAACACAGACCCCATCCTCCCACTCCCACCCACCACCTCCAGGTGAGCAGTGTGTCTGTGTGTCAGTGTGTGTGTGTGCAGGCTAACCAAAATGTTTTTGTACATGAGCGCACACAAAAAACACAAAAGCATTTTTTTAAAATAGAAATCACACAGAGACGATGTCGAGCGAGGTTGTGCTGTCAGCTGGAAGGTCATCACACAAGCTGGTGGTCACCGACATCAGCTGTCTTCTTCTGTCTTGTCTTGTCTTTTCAGTCTGTTCAACATATTCAGTGGAAACTTTTGTCCTCTATTGTCTTCCTCCTCTTTTGTCCCTTAGCTTCTTCTATCGGTATGCCCTGCCTCATTCGATTTAGTCTTCTCCATCTTATTTGATCTTGATCTTTATTTTTCTTTTCATTTCCTTTCCTGTCTTTTCTTCCCCAGTTTGCCTTTCCTGTCCAATTTTCTTTTCTTCTTTTGAGTTTTGTTCTTATCAGTCATATTTTTTGCCATGTCTTTCCATCTTGTTCCTGTCCCGTTCCCTTGTGTCTTTTCTGTCCTGATTTTCTCCTCTCATCTTTTTAGTTAACATTTTCTTTCCTGTTTCTTCCCTAGGTTTGCATTCCCCCGTCTTTTACTATTCGTTTGTATCCTGTCCTTCTCATCCTGTTCATCTATCCTTTCCTGCTTCCTGAGGTATGTATTATTTTTTCATTTTCTTAACTCTTCTGGTTTATCAGTCTCCTGGCTTTTTGTCAGTTTTCATTTTGTCTTCTAATTCCTATAATATTTTCCAACATTTTTCCAAAGTTTTGTTTTTATTGTTCTCCTTTAGATGCTGATTTTTCAATCCAATTTAGTTCTTTTAGCTTTTGATCCTAAACATTATGGCCATTTTCCATAATCTAATCCAGATCTTTTTGGAATAGTCTTGCAAATGTATATTTTTTTTTTCCAGTCTTCTCCAGATGTGTTTGTTTTATTCTATTGCAGAAGCTTATCCACATGCTGCATCTATTACAACAGCATGGGTTTATAGTAGAAGAGTCCAGGTGCTTTTCTCCAACTGAAAACAACTGGCAAGCCATGAAAAAGTTTGCAATAAAACAAAATATGATAGTTTTTGGATATAAAACACAAAAAAAGATCCAGGAATGTTAAGCAGCTAGAATTCCACATCAGAAACAAAAGGATCAACATTCTTTTCCTAAAGGTCCCTCAACTGGTCTTCCTCGGTTCCCTGACCTGACTGGGATCTTGTTAAAAGATCAGAAAAAAGGGATGTTCTTCCATTTGGAAGGTCTGTGACATGAGCCAAGGCTTTCCCAAACCACATGTCAAAGCATCCTTTAGTAAGATTTGTAAGCAAGATGCATGCTGGCAGTGATAGTTTTTATCTCTAAACAAAAAAATATAAATAATAAAATCAGAAGGAAACATTATGAAGCCTGTGTTTAGACTGACAAGTGGTCAGGAAGACAAGAAAAATGTTATAAATCCAGTTCTGATCAACTATCTGTGTTTTTTTTTTTACGTTGGATTGTCAATAAAATATTGGTTTTAGGGATGCACGATATAATCGGCCCTCTATCAGTTTCGGCCTATATTGACCTTAAAACTGAGTATCGGACATCGGCCACCCCCACCAATATTTGACCGATATTTAACCGATCAGGCCACTGTTTCTAAAGTCTAAAAAAAGACAAAAAAACTTCTTCTTCTTTAAAACTTTTTTTTACAGACTATAAAACTTCTAAAGACTAGAGGTGGGAAAAAATATTGATACACTTAAATAGCGCGATATATTCATATACTGATGTCATATTGACATTTAAAAATGCGGTATCGATCTATTTTACTTATGAAATCTCGCAATATATTCATATGCTGATATCATATTGACATTTAAAAATGCGGTATCGATCTATCAACAATTTATAGAAATCGGATCGACTTTACTTATGAAATCTTGCAATAGTTTCATCATTCTTTTATTGAAATCTCACGAGAATTCATGAAATATTGTGAGATTTTCCTCAATTGTAACAGAATGATGAAATCTCAGTCAAGATTTTTTGTAAGTAAAATAGATTTTGATGCTGTGTTTTTAAATATCAATTTGATATCAGCATATGAAAATATTGCGATATTTCAGTGTATCTTAAATTATTATGGTTTAGCCTGAATTGTTTAGCTAAATTGCAAGTGTTTACCTGGTTTATTGCAGTAAATAATGATTTTATGGAGTTTGATCTATAATTATTAATTCTCTTCATTAACAGACCTCATAATCCGTTTGTAATTATTAATTTGGATTTTTTTGTTTTTAATTAAATTTTTTTTTTAATATTTTTTCCCACCCTTTTTTTAAATTCCTACCCTTTTAAAAAAAAAAGTGTTGGAAACCGATAACAAAGCTGGTGGTTGCGATGACTGCTTATTTTTTTCAGCTTTAATGTTGGTATCGATATCGGTTATCCACCACATGAGTTTTAAAATATCAGATATCAGCATATCAGATATCGGCCAAAATTCCAATATCCTCCATCCCTAATTGGTTTATGACATTAAAGGTACAATTGTAAGAATTACTGACATTTTGTGGTAAAGATGGGTATAGCAATGACTTCAAATGCCAAGCACATGAATGTACGGTGGCCATCAGTTGCAAAAATTCTCCCAGACATAAAGATATTTTCATCTGTGAGTGGATCTAATGGTCTCAGGTATAGCTATGACCACAGGTAACTACTTTTAACATCTTTTCAGGCATTACTTGTCCCAAACAGTCTCTAACTCCCATTGAACAAAGCTGGTACAGCAGTTGAAAGTTCAGAGGGTTCTCACTTCACACACATAGTTCTGTTCATTCAAAGACACTGTCGTAATAATAGTGACACAAATATGGCAGCCTCCATGTATGTGGACCCACAGCAAGTAGATACTGTATAAGTAGCTCATTCTAAGAAAAGAAATATACATAACAGCTATTATACTGTACTATACTGTAGTGAAGCGATTACACATCAATAGAAACACAGTTTTGAATTATCTATTGGATTTTTCTGCCATTGACCTTTGATTTTGTTACACGCTGCACCTTTAACAAATGAACACATTTTGTTTCCATTCATATTTTACACAGTGCCCCCTTGTTTCTGCAACTGGTCTCCCACTCTCGGACCACAGAAGGTTAGAACGATTTTCAAGCCAGCGTGCTTGTAGCCCAGGGCTTGAAGCTCTGAGCCAGAAATTTCTTTGTATATAAATTGTGAAGCTTCTGGCCCTGAAGCTATAGCACCCACCCACAATATACTTTTTACAAGGATAAAACTACTACATAGCCAAAATAAGGATGCACTCCTGAGCAAAGTACAAATGAAGAAATCATAACAGAATCTCATAGCCCTGTAATTAAAAATAGACAAACACAAAGCTGCACAGTTAACGCACACACAGCCAATGAGGATATGAAAGCTTAAAAAAGAATAACAGCTCAAGCTAAAGGCTCCTTTTTTTCTTTGCATCAGATGCAGACTCTCAGTTAAAACACTTTGCTGTTTAGCTAACAAAATAAATAAATAAATTCATGGAAAAATAGATTTATGGCAAAAAAAAAAAACCAGCTGCCGGCTGAATCTGAACCTGGTGGTGGACACTTGTCCTGGCTGGTCTCTCCAGCTTACAGCGTTCTGTACAGTATACTAAAGTCAAGAGAAAACTTGTGGATTATTCAACCGTCTTTTTCTAAAGCAACCAGTTTTCCTTTGACCCCTAAGACTTGTCGGTAACAGTGGTATTTTCCGGGCTAACATAAATAGAATGGCCCCCATATCTTGCATAGGCCTACTTTGGCGCAGTTATAAACATTTGTGTATTTTTTTCTGAAGTTTTACTGCTTTTTTTTATCCATCCTTTTTTTCTTCTTCTGTTACTCAGTAAGATATTATGATTTATTGAAGGCAGTAAGGCATAACCTTAGTTTCCTTCTGTCCATCTCTTTGCTTTAGTCTTCGTCCATTTGTTCTCTTAAGTGTCTTCTATATTTTCACCATTCTCTCCTGTCCTGTTCTCTACCTCAACTTTTTTCCCTTTCTCCTTCCTTTTGTGTCCATGTTCCTGTCATCCCTCTCTCTGTTTCCTCTCCTCGTACGTCTGCTTGTCTTGTCCTCTTCCATCTTTTCCTGTCTCGTCCTCATCTCTTCTCTGCCGCTCTGCTGTGTTGCATGTTCTCTGACAGCAGACAGGAGACACCAAAGCAGTAGGACCCTTCGACTCTCAACATGCACCTTGTTTATGAGTCCTAAACGACAGGCAGCCCTGCTGGAGCCTCCTTTGTCAGAGGAAGGGAGCGGAGGATCTGCTTGGTTTGAACGCAGACGCGATCTTATGATGACAGCCTGCACGAACGCACCCAAGACAGCTTATTATATCAAGGTGCACCAATGCACACAGGTCCAGATTAAAACTGATGCTCTCTCTATTTGGCCATATGAGTGCAATGAGAAGGCATGTTGAACATGTGGACACAAACACTCTGTTCATTTAATGGGGGGGCCCTTAGAGCATTAAAAAAGTGTTCTAATAACATAAACAGACAACTGTTATTAAGCAAGAGTAGCTTTTACCTCAGATTGCCCCACATGTTTATGAGACTGCCCCCAGGTGGCAGCAGAAAAAAAATACAAGTGATTGATTTGTAGCTGTGTTTGACATCACTGCAGAGAAAACAGAGAGCCATACACTCATCAGGCACAGTTGAGTTAATGGTTATTTAAATGCACCTGAGAAGTATAGAAAGAATGTTGTCTGTAAAAATGTAATGTGCTCCATGTTGTTAAATGCTTAATATTACTCTAGAAAGGTTCGAAGAGTCATCAGGTGCTGTGGTCTATAAAGTGCAGTTTCTACCTCTGACATGTCTTGTGCATAACATGAGTAAGAAGAAATGAGGAAGCTGTGAAATATATATATAAAAAAAACGACATTCTTCCACAGAACAGACTTGTAACCGTATTTTAATTGGTTGAATTCAATATGAGATTACTACATGCATTTAGGGTTTAGCCATGTTCCTGCAGAGCTGTGGTTCAATACCACAGTGCACAGAAGCCTCAGCAGCTACAGCCCGAACTAGTTTTGAATCTAGGATTGTTTACAGTTTGAGGAAAAATTCAGCACTTTCTGAAAATATCTTTTGTTTTGATTAGACAAGAATTGTACAGCTCATCCAGGTTAAAAACGGGCAAATAAGAAGGTTTTTAAGTTGAAAAAAGATGAGATGTAAATCTTATACTAGAGTAAAGGAAATCTCCTTCATAAGTTTAGTCTGAACACATATAATTTACAACCCGTTTAATTTACAACCCATTCTGCATGCTCTACAGTTTTTCCTCATGACCAGCCTTTCCTGAATCTATTTTGCACACTTGCAGATGTACTCTGTATATTTTTAAACGTGCACGCTTGCTGATGGTGGTGACAAATCTGTCAGAGGCTGCTTTAGTGTCCCAGTCCATCACTGCATTCCCACAAAACACTTAATTAATAGTCTTGTCTCTGCTTGTCTCAAAGACCAGAAAAAGGTAACTCGTTTCTCAGCTGCGTATTCTCAGCAGTCATCCTGCTTGTTTGCTTCTCAGTTCCTAAGTTGCTAAAGTGCCACATATCTGTGTGTGTTTGTTTGGGGCAGTTGCTAAATGTTGCTGAGACAAGACCATTGATGAACAGAGAGGCAAATTAAAACTTTTTTTTTTTTTTACGTTTTCACCTTCAAAAACTGATTTGGAAAAGGTTGAATTGAGAGAAAATGTATTAAAGAAAGTAATACAAAGAACTGTTTAAAAAAAGTCCACAAAGTGAAAAGGGGACTGTTATCCGATATTTATTAAGCATGCAGCCAGGTCTAATAAACACTGAGATGTTATTCAGATGCCTCAAAATTAATAGACATTGTGAACTTTATAACATTGTGCTGTCGTGTCGCTGTGCAAGTCAGAGTAGATGTTCAGCACAGAATAAGAATCATATGCATTTATGCAAGTGAACAAACATGAAGCTGAAGTGTGTTTTGTGAAAGGCCAATATTAGCATACAGCGACAGGCAGGCAGAGTCCTGACTTCAATTGAAAAGCCCCCGTCCACACCAGGCTCTTGGGTGCCAGTCACTCACCACACACACCTCTAAAGGGAACCAAGGCAGACATGAAGTGGACCTTTCAAACCTGGGTGAAAGGTTACTTTTTTTTGTCTGCTACAAGTTTCCCCTGTTTTGCTGCAATGGAACTTTGTGAGCAGAAAAAGGGGGAAACAAGAAGATGAAAAGTTAAGAGTTTAGATGCAGTGCAAGTTTTCCTCCCTCTGTACGCCTAACCTTTAAGCCGAATGTCCCCCTGTGACTCCCTGATTCCTGATTAGTTTACAGTATACTCCCAAATCAGCATAATAAAGCCTGTGATGAGGCTGATAAGATCTAACAGCCTGCTCTTGTTTACCCTGCTGCAGCACCAGCTCCTTCTCTGCATGTGTGTGTGTCTGACCCCGGGGCACCGAGTCACTTGATGCATCTTGCATCTCTGTCTAATACACATTCACACGCACACAAGTGCACACACACCCACACAAGCCCCCCACTGGTAGAAATCCTAGTTGTGCTGCCGTATCTCAGCGGAGGCCGGGAATCCACATCCCCTTTAGGCTAGTCCTGGGGTGCATTTACTCCACGCACACACACAGCCAAACATAAGCCCACATGCATGTGCAAGTACACACACATACACACTCTGTATCTTAATGAGAGAAGGAGATGGTGCTAAGAAGGCGACAGCAGAATGAAACCTACTCACCAAGGACTGACCTGTGGTTCAGGGGCGGCAGCAGCTCGGTGGGGAGCTCCTCTCCCAGCACTGATCAGAGGGCTGCACCGCTGAGGCTGCTCACGCTGACGGCGCTGCAAAAACCAACTGATTAAACGCCACTGTCGCCTCAGCTCTGCTGCTATATGGAAAGAAAGCTTCCTCTCTTTTATATTTTTTTTCACTCACTGTTTGTTTGTCAGTCTCCTTTGTTTTCTTTGTCCTCTGCTGAGACAGCGGTGCCGGTGGATTGGAGCTGTGAGCGTGAGGGATTTGCGCGTAATTAGCTGAAACGCTCACCCAAGCAAGCACAAAAAGTTAGATTTTAAACTTTTTGAACTCTACTCCTTTTTAACGGTATTTCACTGACACTCTGCTTCACTTCCAAGATCAAAACCTTCCTTCGTGGTGGAAATATATTTTAGATGAGTCTTTGGAGTATGTGGACAGCAAAACAGTGCTGCCAACTTGCAAGTCCTATTAACAAGTTGTGCAAAGTTAAAACTGTGCAATGTGTGTGCATGAAAAAAAGTAGTGATTGTGAGAGTACATGAATATAGAGATGAAATGTTAACAGAGTGACAGTGTAATTGGATGCACTGGCCACTGTTTTGAAATGGTGTAATTCCATCTTTCCTATAATAGATTGGAGGTTATTTTGGCTCCACTGTAGCCAAATGTTGAAATGAGCTGTATTTGTGAAGCCATAAAGTCACATGAAAGCGTCAGGAAGATTCTGTAAGTCAGTTAGATATGAAGAGTAAATCTCAGTGAAACTTTTCTCTCTTTTTTGTGGCTATTTCTTGAAAGTGATTGACTTTATTGAGATAAATAGGTCATAAAAGGCAACAGTTGGTCCACAGATGAATACAGCTCTAGGTCAGAGGTCGAGGGGAGCCTGATCCGACCTTCCTACCGCAACCCTCCATCAGCAGCCAATTCACAGCTTTCTGGCCCAAAACGTAGCGATTCTCTGTCTGTCTGACCTTATAAGGTGCGGCTGTGACATTGTTGAATGTGGAGACATTCTGGCACAAATAAAGGGTTAGAAGACTTTGCCCATTATCTGGCCCTCTGGCTCAGTTGGGCAAGTCATCCAAGGATGAGCAGCGACTCTGCCAGACTCTGCCGACTGCCAGCCCTCTTATGCCACACGGTTTCAGCAAGCCTACATTGGTTGTTCTCAACAATACTGTGACAGAGTGCAGTGTGTCAAGCTCTTTTTCTACCACAAGCATGTCATAACACAATGTCATTAATTTATTAAAGAAAGGGCTTTTGTATTGTGAAACATTGCTTTTACAGCTGTGTAACTTTGTGCAGAGGACAGGGTTCACTCAGCTGCTCACCACCAAACAGTACCATTCCTCGTGCCCTTGACTGGCAAAGATTGGCCGGAGGCTTCACTGGCCAGCATCGACAGATCGTAGTAGGGTTAGAGGAAATGCAGGATGGGGGCAAACAAAGGAGGAAGCTTGCCATGCCCTTGAATAAATAAGAGATAAAAGACAATAACCACCTCGGAAATCCAGCCAAGTCAACTTTCATTTGTGTCCTCTGCGTTTCTATTTTTTTCCTCTTTTAATAATTTGAAAGTTAGCTGCTCTCATTTCACAGTCACTGTCCACCCTTTGCCACCACAATGACAGCCAGGAGTAAAGAGAGTAACTGTGGGCAAGAGAGAAGCAGACTGAGCTTTGTCTTGTGCTGGTCCACCCACAGCAGAAGGAAGGACAGGAAGAAAAGGGAAGGAAAAGGCCAGGTAAGAAAAAGGGGGACCGGGCAGGGGCAGCTTTAGCAGCATAGAGAGGGAATGGCTGGCAGCACAAAGGATGGTTCTCCTTCTGTTTTTCAGCTCCATTAATATCTGAGCTCAGCCTGCATATATCCTCATTCATTATTCATGAACCGACCAGGAAAGAGCGCAAGCAGGGAGGAAGGTAGGAAAGCAAAGGCCAGAGAGAGTTCCAATCAGTCCTGCTTTAAATGACACTGAGTGACAGAGCCTGGGGTTTTATGGCTTGCTGTTCCAATGAGACACTGCGATGTGGTAAAAGGTCCATGCTAGCCCCATCGTTAATGACCAGCAGGACGTATTAGAGGCTGCTCCGCTCATAAAGGCTAGGAACCACACTTTCCCAAAAGTAACTTATCATGGTTCTGCACAGAAGCCCTGTGTGAACATTGCCTCATGCGGCACTAACCTGTGCCTGACCTGAGCAAAAAGGAGCTGCACGCATCCTGAAGACTTGCAAAGAGCGCTAAACGTACAGTATGCTATGGTTCTTCATGAGGCAGGCCATTCAGGCTCTGGAAACGTGTCTACATGTGTCTTATATATGACCAATGAAATAACTGCAGCACTTTAATGGTATAAAAACTAACAATGAAATGACTAACACTTAATACTGTTACATGCAGTTAACTTGAATTTATATCCAAAAGTTTCTAATCCTATTGCCCTTTTAAGAAGTTACTTAGCTACATTTTCCGATTCTGCAAACAACCAAAATAATCTCAGCATTTCTGAGAAACTCAGACACACACAAGGTGTCAGCACAACGAAACACTGCCTGTGGTAAGAGTTGAACCAAACCACAAAGGTTCCACTAAGTTGCAAATGTGGCTCTTATTAACTGGCAACAAAGTGCATGTGGGGAGACTGAAGAGGTGGTAAGACCTTAGGACCAGAGATATGGGTAAAAATATGATTTTTCACCTTTATTCACCTCAGAATTCAAGGTTCAAGTAATTAAGAAGTTCCTGACACAGTGATATTCTTTTAGTTCTCACATGCTGCTTTGTTTGGTTATGGCACACACACAAAAACACACACACAAAACTCAGCAGAGGTCTGAGAAGAGATTAGTCTGTCTGAAAAGCATACATTTAGGGCTCTCTGCAAGTATTCAGGATGCATGCAGTTCCTTTTGGCTCAGGTCAGGCACAAGTTAGTGCCGTATGAGGTAATGTTCACACAGGGTGTCTGTGCAGAATCACCAATAGATGCATGACTGAAAAAAAAGAAAAGAAAAGAAAAAAACATATATTATGGTCACACAATATGCATTTGACTACGATGACATACATTTTGTATGAACTTGCAAAAAGCTCTTACTCTGATTACTGACTGTTGGATTGAAATAGTCTTCATATGGAGGTAGGCTACAGTACTTTGTACAGTACAGTAGGCTAACCATTTGCCACATCACAGAAAACATTTAGAAATGGATAAAGGAGTCAAAATAGAGCCATGAGTCCCCCTGTTGCACACACACTATATGAATAACTATATGGCATTCTGTAAGTCTTGTTTTTAAAGGCTTAGAATGCTTTCAGGTGTCACTGATCTGTGCAGCAGTAATAACTCAGCCTGACCGCACAAGAGTTCAGTACAGACAGTCATGTGAACACATGTGGTTTGCAGAAATGTAACATTTCATCATTTTATTTTAAGGAATAAGCAGTGGTGGCTGGTCAATAGAGGGTGCTAGGGTGCCACCCCACCACTCACCAGTTTCCTCCAAAAAGAAAAAAAAAAAACATTGAAAATTAACATTAAAATACCCAAGGATATATATACATATATATACATATATATATATATATATATATATATATATATATATACATAGGGCTGTCAGTTGATTGAAACAATAATCTAATTAATTGCAGAATTAATAATTAATTAATCTAATTAATCACATTTTAATCTCACATCTCCTAAAGCAGTCGTGGGGAACAATGGTCCTCAAGGGCCACATGTCCTTTAAGTTTTCCATGCAATCCTGCTCCAACACAGCAAGTTCTGTACAGTGACTGCTCACTTGCTGCTCACAGTTGGTGGTGATGTCACAAGTTTGTGTTGTCTCAATCCGTCAAGTAGGCGGAGTCCGTGCTTGTGAACTCCACAAGTGCAGACTTCAGTACGTACCCACAAGTCTGTACTCACAAGTACACGAGTATGTAGTACGCAAACTAGGAATTGAGAAACGGCCATTGATATGTCTTCTTCTTCTTCTTCTTCTTCTTCATTTTTTTTTTTCTTCTTCTTCTTCTCCTGGTGTTTATTGGCGGTTGGCAAACAGCTTTAGGTGCATTACTGCCACCCACTGCCCAGGTCATTCAGTGGGCCAAATTTAAAATGCTCCCGCATTGAATTGGCACTCTGAATTAATCGTGGCTATTTTTATAATGAATTAATTTGCAGTGTAATTGATTAATCTTATTAACATGTCCAACTGACAGCCCTAATATATATTATTTTCAGTTCAGCAAGATAAATATTATTAAGTTTATGAGTAAAATTGTCATGTTCATCTGTTGTCCTAAGTTACTGATTGGACACATATTTCCTTCCTGGGGTGCAGAAATCTCATTTATTACATAATGTAAAGTGTAATTTTTATTAAATCTGTACTTTTTTCAAGTACAAGTAGGCTGACTACATACCACACTAATGCCATGCCATAGTTACAACCTTCTTCCATACAGGTTTAATCAGGATGTATGTATCAACAACCTTAAAATCAGTGCTGCAGATTTATAGCCATTAATAACTCTTTTAAAACCACGAGGATCACCGGTGACGCTGCTGCGCATGTGTATTTCAAATTACCGTAACTCCTCGCTACTTCGTGCAATTCTAATAATTTAAACTGCCTTTACTCTTCACTTTTCTTCTGAACTTATGGTTCCAAAAGGGTTGAAAAAAGAAGAAAAATATCCCAACATTTATTACATGGAAAATATGATGATATTTTATTCCATCATGTCATCAAATTGGGATTTAAAGGGAAAAATTGAGCAACCCCCATGTTACAAGATTACAGTGTTGATAGGACGTGATAATTGTTAGATAATTTAAACATCATATAAACAGCTACATGCTGTGATGTCATGTTGCAATTCCAGTTTACATCACAGATTAATTTTCCATAAATGACTGAAATACGGTGATTTAAAAACATTTTTGGGACAGAAAAAAAAGTTGCTGTTTTTTTTTTTTTTTGTTTTTTCAAATCTTTCAATGAAACCATTTCATTTAATGGACTTGTTCTAGTCTCATTCTTAAGATCTAAGATAACATGTTGATGTAAATAAAACCTCTAAGGAATACTGGATCCATTTTACTCAGAAATTAGGCTACTGTAATGAGAGCAGATTGAGATCTGATACTTTTAACACATTATTACATTATTTGCTTGCTTTTTGGTATAAGTCTATTTTGGAGTTTGGTAGGCTATAGCCCCCCCCCCCCCCCCGAGAAAATTACACCAGCTGCCACTAGGAATAAGATGACCACATGAACTACTCTGTGGCACAAACTGTGGCATTAACCCACCATGGACACAACCACTATTTTAGGTGATCTCACTTTAAACCTCCACCTGGCAAATCTATAGTACCCATACTACCCAACGAGCGGAGCATTATAAACTCTGGCAATATTTTACAATCATTTAGTCTTTAAAAAGGTTCATTCTTGATTAATTTGGGGTCTAATTCTTCGACAACAGTCATAGAATACTGTGAAAGTACATTACTATCCCATGAAATACTGTTCTAATACTGTGTAAGATATTTTAAACCTAAAAAAAGCTACAACTGTTTGATGCTGTTTGTAAAAACATTGAAGAGTTATTACGTTCTCACCAGAACACCAAGCCTCTGTTTCTTTTCGTTCTTTGTTTTCATCTCAGAATTGCTGCTGCAGTAATTAGCTTTGTGTGGTGGCAGCCGGGCCAGCTACAGGTGAACGTTAGAGTATCTGGGTCCCTCTTGGGCCACGTTTAGCTCCATTAAATAAACATGTTCTTCAGTGAGAAACACACAAAGAGAAAGATAAGATCACAGTTCATGCTGATCTACTTTTTATGAGATTTTTTTCTTTTAGTTTTGCCTCTGGATGAATAAAAAAACAACAAAAACAAACAAATTTATCTATAGATATAAATATATGTTGCGAAATACAGAATATGTTGTATGCTTTAGTTCTGACTTTCGCAAAGTAATACATGACAGCAGCATCCTGTTTGGACCTGTAGTCTTTTTAATGATTATGTATTCTCTGCCGTTAATATTAATACAATTCCCTTCTCCCTTTTTGCGCTTGAACATTTTTGCATTGAACTGGATTTGGTGCTTAGTCAGATCAGTGAAACCACCGTCCCTCAGGCACTGATGTCACTTTAAAAACGGCACACGCCCGCCACGTTCATTGTTCTGAGATTAGTGAACAAAAATGAAAACAAGCCTTCAATGAATATGTTACACTAAAAGGGAATTTTCAAGCAGGATGTACAGTAAGCATTTTGCAAAAGATTCAAAAATATTTTATCATCTCATGGGGTATCTGGTGAGTATGCCTTCACTGTTTGTGTATGTGTGTCTATGTATGTGTGTGTTTTTCTGAAGTCTCAGAAATGGTAATGCCCCTAACCCCAATGCAGGGGAGACTTAACAGTTGGTATTGACTTTGTGAACATTTACCATCGAGGATTCAGACTATTCAATTCTATTTCAACTGAGGGCTGCAGACGGAGAGGGAGGAAGTCCCTAGGCTCCATGTTGCTCACACACAAACACACATGTGTACACAAGCTGTACGCACACTCAGACTACACACTGAATGTGTTATTCTCCAGTGATATTGACTCAATCGGATTTTAACCCCTTTCTGCCGTACAGAGACAAATGCTCTCAACATAACAAAGCCTGTGCATGTGTGTGCGTGTGCCTCCACACATATGTGCAACTTTTAGATTGTTGATGTGTGTATCTCTTTGAATAGCTGCCATGAAATGCCATTTCCATTTCCCCAAATGAAAATAAAACCATGATTTATATTTATGGCCACTTTTCACAAATTCTTTTTCTCCTTGAAATCAGCTTTTTAGATAAATCTCTTCTTTGGGAAATGCAAAAGGAATCTAAATGGCAACAAATATCATTTTCATATTAATCTGTTAAATATAAAGAAAGAACTTATAACGGGTGGCGTAATTGGAGGTTCATCCAAAGTCTGAAAGAGGGGGGAAAAAAGTCAGCAGAAACAAAATATGTTTGCCAGTAGCCTTCTTGTAAAGTTAACTAATTATTACGTTATACCTCTTTAATCTTCACAAAAACCCTTTTATTGTGGAAGGGATTCCCTGCAGGAGTATTTCATAGGCAAAATTTTCCTGGAGTTGCTTGGTACTTTGGTGATTGACCTAGAAAATCCAGCAGAGACCCGTCCTCACCCTTCCAACCCCATCTCCATAAAGCCGCATAAAGCTGTCATTTTAGAACACATATACATGCGTTATTTACTGATTGTGGCAGGATTTGAGTCCATAAAACACATGCCCGTTAGCTGCACTGCTACTGAGCTATGCTAACCACCTGTAGCTGATATTTAAAGGTGACAGAAAAATGTAATATATCACTGAAAACTGTGTTTCAGTGGGTATCTAATCTCTAAAATAACTTAAAAGCCATTTTTTCTTTTGTTTTGACTGAATTATTTTCATCTATTTGCTGTGGTCCAGCTGCCACCACAGACACTATGGTGTCTGTGAATGGTCAAACAGCTCTGTTTTGCCCCTTTTAAACCAAGCTGGTTCCAGTGCTGATTAGGAGCCAGAGACAGCAAAAGCACTGGTTCTTTGGCAATTCTTTTCTTTTTAAAAAAAAAAATCATTATTATTCTTTGGCTTTCCACCACCTTCGACTGGTATTTTTTGGTTCCCTCCCCATCATGCTTACAGGGTTATGCAATCCCTTATTTTTGAATGTATTTATTCATTTTTTGACAGTACTTTTGCTGCTTGTCGGTATTTGTATCACTGATGTCTCTTCTAATATATACTATATGTGTACTGTGTTTGCTTGTGTGTGTGTGTGTGTGTACATATTTATTTATGTATGAATGTTTATGTGTGCTGTATGGGTCTGTATATACATGTGTGTATATCTGTGTGTATGTATACTTTACCTTCTATGTGTAATGTATTCTGCCTTTTTAGCTCCTGGTATTTTTTTTTTTTACTACAGTACAACTGTTTTTAAATTGCCCCTTGGGGATAAATAAAGTTTTTTTTTTTTATTTGAATTTGAAAATCAACAGCTACTGGCTTTCAAAACTGGTTCTACAATTGTTCGCTGGGCCAAAGTAAAGAACTGGTTTACATAGCTCGCTTCAAGGAGGGTGTTAAGTCAGTGGAGCAATGGAATTAAAAAAACTAACTGAACTGGTCGAAGGAGACCTGGTGTTTCAGACTTGGAGACTCCCATATAAAAAAGATAACCATATCTTTGGTTTTAGCTGTGCTCCGTTAATCAAATAATCAGCTGTGGAAAAAATCTCCCTTTACTGGCTGGGTGACTGTTAGCTTAACACTGACCTTCCCTGATCAACTTGGAGCCGAATAGCCTCAGTAAAACCCTTGTCATGCCCATAAAAATTTAATAAAATTAGATTTCTTACCCACGCCCCGCCCACCATTGTATTTTTACTCGCAAGGCATGAGTAAAACGACCTCCTGCAGGACTCTTCTGCAGGACCAGACAAAGCTGGTTAGCGATGTAGAAAAGTAGCATCAACAAGCTAGTTAATAAAAAGGTTAGAAATATAACCAGGGATCAAAGTAGGGAAAAACAGAAACGAGGATGCAGAAACAAGGACGCAGAAACGAAAACATGGTAACAAATGCTTGTCAAATGCATTTGACATGATAGTTTGGGATAGGTTATGCCTTAAAGACACAAATAGTTACTTGTAGTGGAGTTTTTGCTGTACCTAAGGTCATAGGATCCAATTGCAGATAAAAATGTCTGGAAAAATCTTGGTTACTAACTGTGTTTGGCATTTGAAGTCAGTTTTATGCTCATCTGACCTCTAAATGCCAGTAATTCTTACACACTGTATCTTTAATGGACAGGTATGATGCTCATGTATCATCTAGCTAGCTATGTCTCAGAAAAATAAATGTAGGATTTTCCTCAAAATGTAGCTCTGATTTCATATAATGTCTGACTAATTCCATTGTTTTGTTTTCTTTCTTTTTACTTTTGACCAATTCCACTGTGTATTTATTGCCTCTTCTTTAGTTTTCTTTAATTTCAATCTTTGCTTCACTGGGTGGATTCTGTGGTTTTCTATTTGTCCACTTCTGACGTGTTCCCAAATGCTGCTCACCCTCTCTGAGGGATTATGTCCACCAGACATCCTACACCCCCTTCAGCCCGCCACCTACCCACACCATTTATATATGTGAGCATTAGGACTTGTCACAGCCTCTCAGTCAGACCCTTTATCAGTCCAGGCCATAGATTCTCATTAAATGGGTGAATCCCCAGTCCCTGACACTTAGGCCATCACATGTCCACCCTGTCATCTCTCAACCACTGACCATTTATCCAATCTTACCAGACAGATATTAGCAGAGAGACTGTGCTATTGTTTGCACTTCTGAGTTCAAGTGTGGGTTTTTAGCACTGGCAGATATGGAGCTCCAAACTACTGCAATTATATACAAAAAGGTAACTCACATTGCACAATTAGTCTAAAAAATTCCCTTACTGAGCCACAAATATTCTTGATTTAATCCCCGCTTACTGTAAGTTGATTGGAGGATGGGCTAATCATTTCAAGCAGTGGTCAAACCCGGTCAGGAGATAGCCAAGTCTGTGTGGTCACTTGATAAGAGGCGCTACTCCTCAAAGCTGGGATCGCTGCCTCGTTAGTGCTGGGTCAGTGAACTGCCGTCCAGATTACTAAAATGGCCACTCAAAGCCAAAAACTAGATTTGTATGAGAGTGTGTGTGTGTTTGTGTGTGTGTGAGAGAGAGGGAGACTGGTATTACCACTGTCTCTCTGGACTTTCTCACTGAAGGATGATCTGTTTACTGCAGTTTTCCAAATCCCTCCAGCATGTTCTCACAGGGGAAAAGTGTTTAATAAGGATGTTTGTATACATGTTGTGTTGCTGACTTGTAATTGGAGTTGAACTGTGGAGTTTTTTCACCTTCTGCTGGGGATATACACACACACACACCATCCTGAGGTGTTTTGTTGCACTACTAAAGCAGGTAAAGATCAGCAGCATATAGTATTTAGTGGGCCTGAATAGAAGAGTTCTCACACAGGTCCAGGCCCTTGACCCTGTGTTTTCTCCGTGTGAGCACACGCTCACACATATATCTCCAGCACCTGACCCCTGCTACGCTGAGGCATCGAGGTCTGCACTGAGCTGCTGCTGGATTGACAGGCAGTTCATGTGTCCACAGAGAGACAGAGCCAGTCAGTGTGCTGAGTCTCTGTGAGTTTGTGCGTTATGCAGGCTCAGTCTGGCAGCAGAAAGCAGGATCTCCTGGGAGGGCCGGATGTTGGGTCAGCACGAGAGGAAAACAAGAGCAGAGGAAGAGAAGAAGGGAAAGGGAGCGATACACATGGAAGACATGAATCTGTGTGTTGGTATGTGTGTGAAATGTAAAAAATAGATACATCCTCCACCTCCTGCTGCATCAGGTATTTGTTTGGCATGCAGGAATCTGTCCCACAATACCATACAAACAAATACTTTATGTATGGGGTATCTGGAGTAGATTTTGATTTATACAGTCATCTTGTTGTGGTATATATAATTTTTTGATACTGTACATCAACATTTAATAGCAGCAGCAGGGTGGGGGCCTGCACATTTTTCTCCTCCTCTTCAATGCACCAGATCTGTCACCTGATGGGGGGTAGAGAGAATGTCATGGAGGAGGTATGTCTTTCTTCATCGTATCCATCCACATAGTATTTTAATTGGGCTTCCTCTCCTCCATAGAAAGAAAGGGAGGTAATAAAGGTGAGAGGAGGGATGAATCATGTGTAGCGGGGGGGGGGAGTGATGCTCTGGGTTTCCATCCTCACCTCCACAGCTATGCCATCTCATCATTGTGGCCTTCTCAGTTCAGGCTAGCACACACATCCATGCACATGGACTTCGGCTTGCCCTTTGTGGCTTTGTGTGGCGTCACCGCGTGTTTGCATTGAACCTTATTGAACAATGATGCAGCTGGCGTTCCTTCTGTGGTGGTTAAGGCAGCTTCATAGAAACATAATAATGCTGCTAAAACCCAACGTCTCCCAGTGACTGCCAAACATTCCCTCAGCAATGGACCAACTGATCAAGCCTCAGATATGGGACAGAGAATGTCTACAGAGAAAGAAAGGGTGTGTGTGTGTGTGTTTATAAATATGGGAGTGAGCGTGCATGTGCGTGAGTGCGTGCGTTGTATGTTGATGGTTGATGTACAGGCCTGGAGGGCAAACGCTCGAGGCTGCTCTCGTTAAGAACCTGTCAGTCATCGGCAGAGAGGAACCAAAAGGAGTCCAAATCGCAACACTGAGCGGGTGTGTATGTGTGTACACATGTTTGTGTGTGTATAAAATGCATTCAGCCGCTTGGCTATTCCCAAAAACAAGTCAGGAGAAAAATATGTGTGAAAAAGGGGGAACGGCTGCAGTGCAACGTGATGCCACACTGCCCTCCAGTGGCTTTTCTGTTGCTTCACCATCACATAACACAGAAATATTGTGAAACTCAGAAAGTGGAGGCTGACTTTGTTGGTTAAGTAACGCAACATGAGGCCCGCTTCTGCACTGTTGAGATTTGAGAACTCAAGAACTGTAAAATACTCTCCTTAAGTCTGATAGACATGACTTCATGGGTGGTATACCAGGCAGGAGGGGTTTAAAGAAAAAGTTGACAGTGTTACAGTGAATAAAGGCTCCGCATTAAAGAGTACAGACAGGAAGGAGAAAAAGGGAAGTTTGAAATGAGTTGTTCCGACAGTATTTTCAACACTCTGTACAGTCACTTTGATCTGTCAGTTTCATTTAACAGTTTAAAAAGTAAAGTTGCAGAGAGAGGCTGAGTTAAAGTCTTCTTCTTCTTATTATTATTTATTTATTTTATTTATTTATTTATTTATTTATTTATTGGAATTGTCAGTGAATGGATTTTTTTTCATCTCATGTCATTCACTCATATGATTTGAACATGGACATCTGTTGTCATGTTTAAGCAGAGAAAGAGCTTTTAAGCTTGCAGTTATATGATGCATCTTGTTTGAGAAGGTTGGTGTCGGGAGTCCATAAAATAGATGGGAAACAAGTGTTTATAGCATTTATCATGAAGCACTTTAAATCTAAAATAGTTATAATAATAGCTTTGTTATTTGGGTTTGAAATGTTTCACAAAGGACATTCATTCATTCATTCATTCATTCATTCATTCATTCATTCATTCATTCATTCTCTATTTTAGGAAGTCCAATTGAGATCGTGAAGGTTGATGTCTACATCCTTTAAAGTTACACAAAGAAAAAGCGAGAGAAAAATGTTTCCTTCTCCTTTGGACATTAATGATGATAAGAATCAATATGTTTTAACAAACAATTAATATTATAGTAACAGTAGTGAACAGGTTCAAATTTTAAATAGTAATGTCATATTGAAGAACTTTTGGCAATACATATCCAAACCAAGTGGTAGAGATGGTTTGGGATGGATTATTTCCTCACATTTTTAATAAGATTAATTTTACTTGTAGTTGCTGAAATATGTGCTTTAGTTAACAGCAGAGCAGGCCATGAAGGGTTAAAACGTCACATATAAAACATACATATATCATTCACAGCACAAAGAGTGAGATTAAAAAATCCCAACCAATGACTCAAAATAGAATTTCTTGTGAAAGAAAGTAAAACAAGATCAAGTTCAACCACAAATCGTCTTTGCTAACTCTGCATACATTTGCTTCAGCTGCATTATCTGTATTAGTCTGCCCAAAGAAGAAAAAAACCTTCAAGTCACATTTGAAGTGTTGAAAACAGCAGGCAGACGTTGAAAAACATGATTTGCTGAAAGATGCTACCTGAAACTCTTAACCCACATACAAAGCGTAGGTGCATCGTGCAAAGAGTGGAGGAAACATTGTGCATCAGGGTGTAGCACATCCACACATCGTTTGCTATCCTTTTATAAAAAAATCTCACCTCCCTGTGGTCGCAGCTGTGACTGCAGAGAGGAACTGACAGCATACATTTTAGGAGTCTCTGGCCTTCTTCCTCTTCTGTCTGTGCTGCTGTTGTACAGCGTCTCAAAAATCGCTATTGATGAGGAAAGGAGGACAAAACAGCTGAGGAAAGGAGGGAGAGGATACTAAAGGAGAAGCTCATTTTAATTAAAGAATTCAAACAACAGTTTTAGCAAAAAAATTTTTAAACTGAAGTTAAGAAAAGAAATTGGGGAAGCTGCGACTTAGTTTCTTATCCAAGCCACACCTTCTTCCTCAACTCGTACATAAACATTCAGGGCTCAGAATAGAGACCAGGTTCACTTTTACTGTTAACAACAGCAAATATGTTAATCCCCACAGTTTCTGGAAATCAGTAAAAAAAAAAAAAATAACAAAAAAACCCCACTCTTCTCTTTGTTCACTATCTCTGTGGGACATTCTCTTACGAAAAATACAGTTTCAATAACATTTTTATATAGTTTAAGTTTAGAATCTCTTTACCACAATTAAACTGGATTATACAGTTTTATGGTTTCAGGAGTGTTCGGAGGTGATAAAGATCACGGTGCTGATTTCATGCAAACACACCAGTGCCATGTTCGCGTTTGTGTCGAGGACCTGATATCTTGAATCATCCTCTCTCTGCACGGACGTGTTCTGAGAGCACTGCTCAGCTTCTATCTGCAAACCAATCTTCCATTAAAATGCTCTTAGTTACTAAACAAGTCAGCAAGTTGTGGTCAAGTGTTCACAGTCAGATTGCTTCAGCCTTTTTTTTTTCTTTTTAAATCCTAATGCTCCTCCCATTTTGGTTGCGGTGTGTGTAGTTGTTGCTTATGGTGAAATACCAGAATTTAATGGAGGATTTTACGCTCATGTATGAAATCCAGGTGTGGGAACAGCCCCAGAAAAACACCTGTGCTTTGTTGCTCCAGCTGTTCTACTGTAGTTAGGGGGTTTCTCACTTTTGTTTCTACCTTTTAAAGAAATATTGTGCACCTCTACTGAGAAAGATGCACCCTGATGATCTTGTAGAATGTGGCCTTGCAGAGGGTTTGGATGTCAGGAAACACCAACCTACATTACCGGTCAAAAGTGTAGAAGCACTTTCCCATTAGATTCAACAGGAAGATGTGTCCAAACTAAATTTTGACCAAAATTCCATATTTGATGAAAAATAAATACTGATATCCAAAGATGCGGTGTGTTTTCTGATAGACTGTATGACCTTTGTTGTTATAACTAAGTTGGAAACATATTTAGATCAAAAACTCTAAACTGTGTCCACTTTTACGCTGTATCCTGTTTTAATCTATACAGCAAATGTATTCTTTCAGATTCCTTTTACATTTTAAAGCTCCATATTCGCAATGTAGGGCTGCACGGTGTTGTAGCACCGTCACAGCAAGAAGGCTCCTGATTCCAACCTCCGCCCGGGCCTTTCTGTGCAGAGTTTGCATGTTGCCTCTGTGCATGTTTGTGTGTTCCTTCTGGGTACTCAGGCTTCCTCCCACAGTCCAAAAACATGCATGTTACCAGCTTAGTTGGTGTTTCTAAATTCTCCTTAGGTGTGTATGTGTGTGCGCACACATGTGAGTGGTTGTGTGTCTCTCTGTTGGCCCTGTGACTGGCAGCCTGTCCAGGGCGTTCCCTGCCTCTTGTCTAGTAGCTGCCTTGGAAAAAGTGGATGCAGATAAAAGAAGATACAGAATGTGAGTCAGTCTATGTTTGTTGAGAGGACAGACTGTCATTTAAATATCTGATTGAGCTTAAACTATATTTTGATATTTTAGTTTCTTTTTGTGTTTGATATGAGGTGGTTGTTCAGAGACAACCATATTATCATGGCACGATTGCCTCAGTCAATCAATGTTTGAAAGCAATGTTTTCACCAACTAGCAAACCGGATGTGACAAATTCAGCAAAAGTTTCCGGATGCTTGCGCTAATCCATAAGCAAACATAGACCTGTTATCCCTTGTATTGATGTCATGTAGGATCATGATCAAACTTGTGATTTTCATCCATAGTGGGCCCAAACACAGGCCAGAGACATACTGTATACTGTGGGTGAAAGCCAGAGTTCCCACTTGCATTCAACCAGACAAACTCCACACAGAAAGTCATCTGAGATTCAAACAAGGAAACGTTATTGTGTGGTGATTGTGTTGCACTTTATACAACCAATTAAACTGATAAAAGCAAACTTATCTGTTTGAATTAAGGTTATCAAAGATACTGAACAATTATGTCCTCTTAGTTGTATTTTGTGCTTTTAGAATTAAACAATGATCCACAATATTTACCTTCAGGACTATTTCTGTACCTTACAGCAACTGCTCCAGTGAACGGAAACAACACCTCTTTTCCTTTTGTGTGTAGGCCTGTACTGAAAGTTTTTGCTAAGTGAAAGCCAATAGGAAGGTCCTTTCCGAAAATGCACCTGATTGCTCAGAGTCCCTTCACACGCAAAGTTTTCTTAAGTGAATAAATAGAAAATGTTTTCTCACAAACCACTTAAATAATACATTGAAATCTTCTTTTTAAAGTCTACTCTGGCTTTAAAAAAAACAACTGATTTCCTCCTCTGCCGTTTTCTCCTGAACCGGTTACTAATGGTGTCTTTCTTTGAAATAGAAATGTGTCTTTGTCATGCATTTTACTTCTATCTACAGACATAGCAGGAGAGTGACTGTTTTCAAAGTTGCAAGTGGCTCAGCCTTCTGCTCACCACTGTCTCACACTTATTACATTTCATAACCAGGAAATGTAACATGGGCAGTAGCCTACCGGTTCACCCAATATGCACACTACGCACGTTGCGTAAGGCCCCGCATAGGCCCCGTGAAGGGATTTGAAAAAAAAAAAAAAAAAAAAAAAGACGTTACCGCCCGTTGCGCATGTGTCCCGCATTTCCAGCGCATCAGACTGGAGAGGAGAAGTGGAAGATGAAGCGGAGTTAAGGGATATGGGATACATGAGAAAAGGAGAAAGAAAGAGAGAAAGAATATGAGAATGAACCACGGGAGCAGCAGTCAGGTAACTGTCTCTCCCGGTGGGAGAGTTGGAGGGACTAGCCATAGCCTACATTAGCATGGGATGAGCTAATACAGTCGTCCTTAAAATTATTCATACCCTCCAATTAAAGAAAGTTGTGTTGAATTCACAATAATTTAACCAGAAACTAAAGAATATAATAATATATACAAATTTACAAAATTATAATTTGGCTGTCCAGACGCATTAGAGCACCTTTCCCATGAACCAACATACCTGTCAACAGGTGCAGACGTCTGATTGGATGTTCCAGAAAACAACTGATTGCAGTGATTGTCTCAAAGTGTTGCTCAATAAAATTTTTAGCTTCGGAGCTCCATCATACTTGTTTACTTGTGGGATTGTGGGGGGGGTGTGTGTGTGTGTTTTTAATATTTCTGTAGAACCACAATTCAAAATCAATGTCATGATTTTCATAGAATTTTTATTTCTTATTACTTTTGTCAATTTCATCTTATTTAACTGACAGCTGATTATTTTCCTTCTTTAACTGGAGGGTAGGAATAATTTTGAGGACAACTGTAGATGCAGATATCGTATAAGAATATAAGAATTGAACTCATACAATATTCTTACAATGGTGCTAAATAAATAATTTGTATGGTAAATAATAATATAAATAATTGCCTACATTTGAAGTATATGAAAGTGAAACAAGTTTAGCCAATTTGATGGAGCTGAATTAATATTAGCCTTATCCATATAATAGGTGCTGTGCTGAAGTTTCTCACTTCAAGCAGCAGCACAGCCAGTCAGCCAGTGGAGGGACAGAGCCAGTTTCATCTAGGACAGGCACAGATGAGCCAGCTTTATCATCCAGTACAGGCTCATCCACAGATGTGCAACATGTTTTTTATGTTTAAAGCACTGGGTGTCATGTGCAACTGTTGAAAGTTTTTGCCGTTCAGTTAGGAGGGCCCCTTACCAGAATTTTGCCTAGGGCCCCATCGTGTCTGAACCGGCTCTGAACATGGGGTCACTTAAAAGCACAAGAATATTTGAATGCTCCTCTGTCAAAAGGAGCCTTTGCTGATGGCAACTTTAAACCCAAGAGGCCCAGTTCAGCAGTGAAAAATACAAAGTAGTTTACTGAGTCTGTCCAGTGTCTGTGTCATGTGATGGCTGCTTTTAATTTGTGGCTGAGCTGTTTAAAGGCAGTAACCCAAATAGACTGCAACAGTGTGTCACTGTCTGGTATGGTTCACACTAAAGAAACGTTGATGTTTAACGTAACTTGTATTTACGTAATAATGAAAACCGGGTATTTTTTTTTATTTATTTATTTTTTTTAGCATTTTCTAATTGAATTTCATTTCATTTTAATGGATTTGGAATTTTTATTTTTTAAAGTCTGAAAGGGTCATAACCTGGTATTTTACCCACAAAATAATCCTGAAATTATCTTAAAATTAACCTTTATTCATAGTTGGGGGTGGTCAGGGGGTTGTACTGTATAAAGCTTATTCTGATTTCTTTTCATACATAGTATTTATGCTATATTTTTTTTTTTATTTCTTACATTATGGTTTCATTGTGTTCTTGTGAACAACACTTTGGTCAACTGAGGTTACTTTTTAAATGCGCCCTATAAATAAATCTGACTTGTCTTTATTTTAGTTCCTCCATTAATGACTTTTGAATTTGTTATGAATATTTGATAACAAATGAAAGTGTCTAGTGTTTAGGGTCAGTTAGTCACAGGATAACATTTTGTCTGTGATTCACTTCCTGTCCTTTAAGTCCAAACCTACTGTAATTCACGTCCGGCACCTGTAGCTAGAGTTGCTTGAACCTTTTGTAATGGAACAAATTGTTTTTGTTTGTGTGTTTTGGCTCTGAATGTAAGACTTGAACCAGTTTTCCCAGTTCTATTTATTTTATTTCTGCTCCTTTGTTATAGCATCAAAATTTACAACTTTCCCCTCGTTTTTCAGAATAATGGTACTTATACAGTTATTTGATCATAAGCCCTTTGAAATCATGATAGACCACATGGTTAGTGTTAGTGTTGTGAAGTGGTGTTAAATGAATAAAACTAAAATTAATCAAATCAAATTTACAACAATCTGCAATGTTTTTCAGTTCGTGTAATGAAAAGTAAACTTTTGTGACTAAAAGTGGAGACTAAAGACATTTTAGTAGTACCTAATACCTGCCTTTGTCTAAACATGACTACCTCTAATTAATCTGATAAAAATCTGACATGAAATTTTGGCACCCACTGTACTGATAACTCATTCTACTATGTTTGTCAGTATGAATCATGCCATTGATTGACTTCCTCCTCCTTTTTGGTTTAAGAAGTTTCTTTGACCAAATGTTTAGAGGAACAGGTTGTAGTCTTAAAATAGTGTCTTTAGATACTTACCTTTAAAGTACAAAACTATGTAGTCTCAGTTTAAGCTATAAGGAAGTATTTGCTTACATATAAGAATAAAAGTTACTATGTGCACCCATTAAGATGCCAGTTCTATTAATCCCATTGGTCTTTAACTTTTAACAATCTAAAGGCCCTTTAGATGGGACGCGTTTGCGGGGGGGGGCGGGGGTGGGGGGGGGAGGGGTGGGAGAGAGCAGAGGGGGGGAGCAGGTGGGAAGGGGTGGCGTGGGCAGGCAGAGGAGGGGTTTTCCCCGGGGCGGCGCTGTGTGAGGGGGATGTCCCTCATCATAGGAGGAGAAAGATTTTTGCAGGAGAGGGGGGAGGAAGAAAAAGGAGGGGGGGGGGGGGCCCGGGAAAGGAGAGGGGGGGGGGGGGGGGGGGGTGCGGGGGGGCTCATTCTTCACACAGACCGTTTCCAGGTTTACTCGGCTCAAAGGGCATTTTTCCCGAATGGGGGGCCCCTTGGGGCGCTGGGGGTCGTCCGGAGGGCGCGCCCGGCGGGTAGAATTCTTCGGGGGGGGTGGGCCCGCGGGGCGGCGGCCCCCTTCGGGCCCGCGGGGTCGGCGGGGGGGGGGAGGGTGCCGCGGCGGTACCTAGTCAAATAGGGGTGCGGGTGTCCTCCTGGCGCCGCTTGCGCCGCGGGCCCTAACAACACTTTTAAAGTACAACTGAGTGCCTTCAGGAGATTTCCTTGTTGCATCAGACAACAGTGAAACACTTCCACATTAGTATTCTGTCTTTTGGGGACCACATGTAGTCAACAAACCATTAAACCTCTACAGTAAACAGGTTGTAGGTGGTGGGGGGTGTGCACCCTTGTTGGTTACACTTCTGTGCTACTGTTGAATGTGAGGCAGGAGTGTTATTCTCTTTTACTTTAAGATGATCTAATCTCTGAGATCATTTTGCTTTCACATTTAAAGACAATTCCATCGAATTGTCACTATTCAAAGACGATCACCTGAAACAACTAAAAAAAAACGATGACAATCGCCTCATGTTGCACGAACATGATGCTGCTTTCTCAAGAACCACTTCCTGATTGCAAGAATCTATATTTTCAGAAGTGGAAATAGCCAAATGCTGCATGTCTCAGGTCTCATGGGAAATCCAAATTTAGATCTTACTTCACAAAAAAACTGGTTCCTATTGGGTCTGACTTTAAATTTCTTTAAACAAAATTTTCGTAGTGAAAAAAGAAACCTTATTTTTCTTAAAAAAGGAAGGAAAAAGACATTATCAAAGGTGTGACAAGAAGAGTGATAATGACTAATACCCTGCCACCATGTAGAGTCGTGTATATGAACACGTCAGAATCAAGTGAGACCTCTGTCTGCTCACTACCAATTATCCTGGCTTTGAAAGAGAGCCTGCTTAGCTCCATGTTTATTGCATTTAACCGCATAAAGTAGCTGCATTTCAGTAGGATGCACCACCTGGTGTGCTCACCTCACTCCCCAGAGAGTTTTTTACTCCTCTCCTTCCTCTTTTATCCCCCATTTTCTTGAGTGTGTAAACAGAAGTACAGAATTTTGAGCTCCAAGGCAGAATGTGATGATCAAAAGCCATGCACAATCAATAACTTTGAAGACATTGCTTCTTACTGTAATGTCTTTCACACCAAACAAGCAGCAGGAATGAAGATATTCACCTCTGGAGTTGGTGTCCACATATTTTTTCTCTCTCTGCAAGAGAGAGGGAAATCAAAACAGAAAGGAAAGTGTAAGAAAGGAAGGGCTGCAGCTTGCACATGGCACCGGTAGCTGTTTATGAGCACATGGACAAGCAGTCATGGTTTTTTAAGTGTGAATGCAGGGAGGAGTCAGCGAGAAGGAAGAAGGCCTCTAAGAAGTTTCACTACTGTGTCTGATAAAGTGTTTTAGTTGAATATTAAAATAGAACCATTTTCTTCCTTTTTCTTTCTATTTGTTTGTCATAGAGATACTCATTGGATTTGATTGCTCCTCATGTATTAAGAATGTTTTCAAAAGATAAAAATTAAAAAATCTGCTCCCTAAAGTGGAATTTTCCTCGTTTTTCATAAGCCAAAGCGCTTTCATGCTTGTGCAAAAGCGAGTGAAGATCATACGAGAGAAGACTTCCTGTTCTTGGTGGCGTAGCTGAAATGAAACTTCCTGTCATCAAGCAGTAAGGTGAAGGAAGGCTCTCTTAGTGTACGACATCACTCCCACTTGCTCGACATGAAACCAGAAGCAAGTTGTCGGTTTTGAAGGTCCCAAGAAGTTGCGCCAAAAGATATGAGAGAAATGCATGTAGCTTGACGTAAAGGAACGTTTGGATGTTTAGTTAGGGATTGGAAGTACATCTCCAGTTTTGTGAAAGACTATCTGTTTGTTGGTCCTTGCTTGGACTGTCCGGTCTGGTGTGCTGCCGCACACACCCTAACTCCGGAACATGGCAGGTCTCCTTGGGCTCAAGGTTGTGCTGCTTTGGGCTGGGATCGTCTGTCTGGCCAACTGTAAGTAATCATCTAAAATGTTAATTGCGAAGCTTTTGTTACAAGGAGATGGTGAGAGGAAGTGGTGTGTTACAATGTCTCCTTTTGTCTCTGAGCTGACAGAAAGACGAGATAAGTGTTTGATTAGTGAGAGAAGCTGAGGTGAGGATGTCTAGCCCCGAAAGTGTTTTTGAAGTTGTAGCAGATGGCTGTTGAGCGTGTTTATGAGAAAAAGTGAATTATTTTCTATCTGTGAGATAGAGACATAAATCTGTCAGCCGACAAGCTTGACAATGTCTTTTCTCTCTTCTCTTTTTTTTTTTTTAAAGTGGAAAACATCACCAGAAAAAAACACAATCATTTAAACTGAGGCCAGAAATGACAAGCTACAGTATGTAAAGCCTTTGACTTACGTGTACGTTTGTGCAACTTTGCGTTTCTTAAATTTTTTTCCTAAGCGGAGAACAGCAGACAGAAGAGCACACGCCTGTGAAGTGAGAAGCTGAAAAGTGACAGGTTTTCTGAGCCCCTTTGGCAAAAGAAAAAAACACTTATGTTCAATCAAAGACGGCTGTTAATAAGGAGACTGTTTAAAACGTGTTTTTATGGGCAACAAAGCCATGGGAATTTTTGTAATCATGTTTCTGTTCTGCTTTGACATTGTGTGTGCGTGTGATGGTGTAAGTGTGTACTGTATATGTCAGTGTGCATGTGCGGGTGCAGGATGGCGCGTGGGGGGAATGTTAGTCAGAGATGAGACTGGTTTTCGGGGTGTGTCCCTTTGCACTTTTAACTTCGACCTTTATGATTGTGGGTGTTGTGTTCAGGTTATCATTATGTGTGTGTGCGTGCAGTAGACATACACACTCAACCTACAGCCTCCAGCATCACTCAATACATCAAACACTTCACTGTTTTCAACGCAGAAAAACATGTTTCACGCTTTTCTTTCACTGCGTCATCTTTATCTGCAATTAGGGTCAGTGGTGGTCCTTTATTTCTGACACACTGATGAGTCATCGTGGTACACTGCATCAACAGAGACACCCTCACCTTTTCACCAACCAACCCTTTAGTTTGCTAATCAAAATACTGGTATGCCATTGGCTTAAAATTATATTTTATTGTACTATGCCTACTATAGTTTAGTTTACATGCACATGTATAAAACTGAACATGTGGACAAAGCAGATACTAAACCAATCTTAACTTTATTAAAAACGATTTAGGTGTTGGAGACTTAGTGAACAGCAGAAATTGGATTATTTACTACAAAAAAAATTGTAAGTTCCATCCTAAATATAAATGATTATTCCAAAATTTCATGAATTTAAAATTAGTGTGCACAGATAATTTTATTTTCTAGTTGATTTGTAGTTAACCTAATGATTATAATCAATTATGGTTTTATTTTGAAGGGCAGTTTATTTTTCATGAAATTCACTTTAAAAATTAAGATACATATTAGAATGATATTGACACTGAAGCATTTAAAGCTACACTGATGGTAAAACTGACAAAAATGTTAGATTCTCCCCAAAAGATTTTGACTAAATCTGAATTTTTATGAAAATAAGTGGGAAAATCCGTTTCTGTGCAGTGGTAAAGTAGGTTAGGAATGCACCAATGACATGACGAAAGCTGGAGATTAGTTTGCAGATTAAAAAGGAAAAAAAAACAAAAAAAAAAAAACCTGTATAATGTTTAGTCAGATTAGAAAGTCAACCCTAATAGTTCTTGTTTAGCATTTTTCTCCCTGTTGTTTTTCTAACAAATTTAGGATCAGCTTCAATCTAATGTTAAAGATCATGTAAATTAATCACCAGCCTGTCTGAACCTGGCAATTTGTGCACCACTTGGTATGCATCTTGAGCCGTGACCACTTCCGTGTTCCATTCTGTGCTGCCTTCATTTCCTGGCAGAGCGGAGCAGCGCCGAGCAGCGCGGGCTGAGAAACAGTCCGAATACATGGCTTGAGAATCTGTGAAAAAAAAAAGGGGGAAGTGTTAAAAATGAAGAAGTGAGGTCAGAAATGTGCAACATGATTATAGCAGCTCCTGTGGGGGTGGGGGTTGGGCTGTTCTGTGGTAAATGCAAAAATAAACATATAAAACACGCACACTGATGGAGAACTTTGATGCACAGAACATGAAAGTTTGAGAAACAGATCCACATTTTCACAAAACGATACGTAACTAAACACAGTCGGGCCGTTTGAGCTGTAGTAAGTCTATAACAGCTATTTCTGATAGTTTGCTTTTATCTATGTTTGCTCCTTCCTCTTCTCTTTTCAGTCTTCCTCAACTTCTGCTTCTTTCTCTGCTTCAGATCAGCATAAGTCTTGTAAAATTTGGCCCTCTGGTGAAACTGTGAATGTTACACCTTTATTTCACACTTTGCACTGAGGACAGCAAAATGAAATAAACCAAAAGGACATAAAACATAAAGAAAGAAAAGAACTAAACGTAGAAATTAATTTCTTACTTTTTATCACTGTTTTAGACTTATATTGTCGCTTTACTGCTTTTACTGTTGTTCAAATGTGTATTTATATGACACAAAATCTCAAAATGACTTTTCAAAATGATATTCCGCGAGCTACCACCAAGGAATAAAAGCAAACGACATGTAAATGGTAAATGGACTGTACTTATATAGCACTTTTCCAGTCGTACTGACCACTCAAAGCGCTTTACACTACGTCACATACACCCAGTCACACACACAATCATACACACATTCATACCCCGATAGGCACATCGGGAGGCAACTTGGGGTTCAGTGTCTTGCCCAAGGACACTTCGGCATGTAATCTGGGGAAGCCTGGAATCGATCCCCCGACCCTCCGGTTGAAGGACGACTGCTCCTGCACCTGAGCTACAGCTGTAAAATGAACTATATGGTAACTAATTAATAATGAGTGACTACAAATTACATATAATTTAAACAAATCTGATTTGTAAACAAGTGAAGAAGAAATCAGAATCTTGGTAGTCTGTCTCAAATACTTTCCAAAATAATCAATGGACGTGTATTATATCAATGATTTACCAGAAAGAAGAGACCTTTGGTTAAATACTGTATTTTTTTCTTTTTTAGGTATTAATAGTTATTATAAGTGGTAAATCATTACTTAAATGATCACTCACCCTTTTATGTGTCCACTAAAAGCAAATTGGTGCATTGATTCATTTTTAATTAGTGTCTAATAGTTAAATATCAAAAGGAATGTTTTTCTAATCATTTTATTACTTTTTTATTGATTATCCTCAAAGACAAAGATTCAATAATTAATCCTCTAAGTTTCTTTTTCTTTTTTTTTTTTTTTTGTAATTTTCCAGACAATAATGTTGTGATGTGTTACGTCGCATACTCTAGGTGAGGAATTGTGAACTAATAGTCTATGTCTGATATTAAATAAAGGTTCAGTCTCCACTAACAACCCAACCACATTAAAAAACTCAAAGTTACAGTTAGTAATCGTAAGATAGTGATAAATGAACAGCTACTGATTAAAAAAGAAAATCCTTATTTTGCTTTTCTACACGAGTTTGTAAAGACAATGACCAATATTCAAGTTTTCATTAGATGTTAATAATGGCTTTGAGGTGTTAATTAAAGGTATGAACACAGTTAGTGGCCTATAAATTTGACTAATGTGGTTTCAATTGGATTATAGTTGGAACACACTGAACTGGTGCTATACAAATGAAACTGAAATGAATGAGTTAACAACTCATGAATGAAGCAGTCAGTATAATTAATTAGGATCTATCATTATAGTCTATCATTATCTGCAATACTGTCATCTGAATTACAGGAAAAATTGCAACAAATCACTCAGGTATAAAGTTCTTCATTCATTCCTCACTGGTTTTGTGTAGATCATTGGTTCTCAAACTTTTTAAGACACGGCCCCCAAAATAACACGTGTTGGGTTTTGCGACACAACCCCCCTCCTCCACGATGACTGAATGGTTAATTGTGCAATATGGGTCATCTTGTGGCCATCCTCTAAATATAAGGCTTGGAAACAGCCAAAATCTGCATAAATAAGGAGGATGAAGTGGATTTTGGTGGATTAGATTAACAACTGTGAAAAAACACCTAAATGCCAAAATTCAGCTTTTCTCACTGAGATAAGGCCAAATTGGGATTTTTGATATAGCACCTATAATAACTTTGTTTCTTGACACCCAGTGATGAAAATTCTAAATGTAAGGCTTGGAAACTATCAGAAACTTCATAAATAAGGATGATCATGTTTTATTGGTGAATTCTGTTTACCTATATGCACCTATAGACACCTATATGTTGAAAATCCACTTCTCTCACTGAGATAATGCCAAATCAATATTTCTTTAAATGATTTCAGTAATAACTTAGTTATTTATGCAATAAATTGAAACAAATCATGTATTAACCGAACCCTAACCCTAATGCTTTAGTCATGATAGCCCAAGCACTCCAAAATGTATTTGATATAAGGAGGCTTTCTTTTTTTTCCCCCAGTGATGTGGCAACCCCATGCAATTATCCTGCGACCCCCAGTTTGAGAACCACTGGTTCAGATAATCATTAACTACTCAGTTCAGTGTAGTTAGGAGTGAAATTGCGATCATGTACCATGTAGTTATTTGCTCGTTTCTTTGCTGTCTGGTAACTAATTTAATTAAACATTTGTGCCTTTATTTGTAAGTGTTACCAGGATCTCATCTGAAAACTCCTCACATCAGTCCATACGAAACTACTAACTGACACAAGACGGCTGTGAACTGGCAATGCAGAAAGCATGCATCTCTGCTCAACACTGTGAAACAACAGCGCACCAAACCACATCCTGACACCCATTGTCTGATTGTCCCCGATCACCTTGCTGTTCAGTCTTCATTGCTTCTATCTAAAAGATCAAATAAACAAACAGCAAAAACATATTTGCAGTGTATGGATGGCGTTGCACGTGGATTAGACTAAATTTGAATCTATTTTTATTCTGTTTAATAAGCATGGCTAAATCATCTGGTTGGAACAAAAATTCTAAGGTGCAGGAAAATATACAAAAGAGTTGGTGGTGCAGCATAAATATCATTTTCAAACATTTTGGCGACTTTGTTAGTTTTCCTGGATTTGAAGTCTTCGTACATCAGCCAGTTAAGACCAAACTAAAACCTGTTCTCTAAGAGTGGGGCGGCTCTCTGTTTTAGTGCAAGGCAGGAAATAGTGGTTTGCTTACTGAAATGTGGTTCTTCATATTGTCATGGCAACCAGTTTGTACAGCACAGCCTCATCCACACAACTTGGGCATTTGACCCTGTCTTCAATAGATATATTATCATGATGATATAAAATTTTATTTTTGATGCATCTTGTTTGTTTGGTTTATATGTTTGATCCAATATATTTTAGGAAAAAATAATATTTTTTTCTCATTTGTATTTTCAGGTCAAGTTGGAAATTTAAGGTTTTAGTTATAGAAACTACACGAAAAAGCCAAACTGACCTACCAAAGCAAGCGTAAATACTCAGAAATTAAAATTACTTCAAATTAAATTCTGCATAAAAGAGTACAGCGAAAGTTCCAGTTTTTTTTCAGAAGTTCGCCCTCTCTGGCG
Source organism: Atherinomorus stipes (assembly GCA_023101725.1). Classification (NCBI taxonomy): domain Eukaryota; kingdom Metazoa; phylum Chordata; class Actinopteri; order Atheriniformes; family Atherinidae; genus Atherinomorus; species Atherinomorus stipes. Next base: position 47,104 of record JALJCO010014062.1, read on the forward strand.
ACAAGTGGAAGTGGCGCTAATGTCGTGCACACGCATGAGCTGCTTCGACTGCGTTGGTCCCTAATTTAACCCAAAATACACTCAGTTTGAGCCCAAAGTTAGAGTCACGATGTCTACTGAAGTAATAAAATTATAAATCTGCAAGTTGTTTATGCTTAATCGTTGAGTAAACTGACAGACTGTATGCTAACGGTAACAACAGGCTAACACTGGCTTGTAAATCAAATATCTAAATCCACAGGCTGAGACCACGATTACCTTATATATATATATATATATATATATATACATATATATATATAATGTATCTCTTCCCCGGGAACAGTCATATGGCTGTCATATTGCTACATTTCCATGCTAAAAACTTAGTATTGCAATATTATGCATCCTTATTTCCGTCATACATCACATTTACCTTGTTAGCAAGAAGAAAGCCAACTGTGGGTCCCGTTTTATTCCCAGACTGGATCGGAGCTCCCTCCAATTAAAAAAAAAAAAGAAAAAAAGCTGCTCGGTTGTTTACTCCCATCTTACTCCGGTGCCGGGTGTTGTACCGAAAAACGCCCCCCTGCCGTCGGGACCGGTCAGACTCCAGTTTGGTTCTCTTCGTCTCACAAGACAAAACTTTTCTTCTTTGTCTTACTGGAGTCTGAGTTGCGGTTTGAGAGGCACCTGTTCTCCATGTTTTAGCAGCAGTTAGTGTTGTCTCAACATGCGCAGACCTGCGGTGGTGAATACGACACTGGTGCAGCCAGACGAACGAGAACGTGCAACCCATATCCCCCATAAACACCCCTTTGAGTCTTCGTACCCGAAACTCTCGCGTTATGCATTCAGAAACAGTATTAGAGACGACCACAGTGAAGAAAGATCAGCTCATTCTACACATCAGGCAATTGTAAGAGCATGTGGAGGAAAGAAAAGAATAGTATTGAACTGCAATGCACCTTTGATTATTATTCATTTAAATTCTTAAATGTATAAAAGTAATATAACTTAAAGGTCTATAATTAAATCCTTTAGTCAAAACTGAATTTTATGGTGAGGACATATGTTGTCTACATTATATTTATTTACCTGGTAATTCGATGAACCATAGCTTGTTTGCAGAACTATGTACATTTTTGTGAAGATTCAGCAAACGTATTTGATCAAAATCAGTTTCCTCTATTGTACAGATCTGGTCATGAAAAAGTTCCCCTTTCAGCCGACTGCCACCCACTTACCAGCCACTTGTCTGCTAATTCAATCGCACAGAGAAACGCCTGTGTGCCCAGGGGAAACGATTTCAGAGCATAAATGAATGCCCGGAACAAGGATGTTTCCACACGCCAAGTTTGGACACCGTACGTGATGGCGTATTTGCGGGACAAGTCGTTCAGCCAGTGATAGTGCAGTAATGGTGCACTTTTAGTGCAGCACTCCTGGCAGAAAAAGGAGGAACTTTTTCATGCCCACATCTGTAATCCTTCATTTATGCTCATTTATGTAAGTTTTAAGTCCATAGTTCTGGACTGTCCTGAACAGGTAGATGGGTCTCATAGTGATTAGTGTGGTGTAAATTTAACTTGCCACCACAGAAACAATGATGTCATTCACTTTCCAACCAGTGAAAGATGCATCTTCCTGTCTTTCTGATGGTGACCTCACTGCAGTCATGACTTTGACTTTGGACAGAATACCTTTAAGATACTTTAAAATTGGTTTTTGGGGGAATTTGGACACTCTGTTTCATGAAATTATTATTATCATTATCATTATTATCATTATTATTATTGATATCATCATTAATGGAGATAGGCTGTCCTTAAAATATCAAGCTGATTTAACTGCTGTTGCTGTAATTTTCTTTGCCCTTTTAGTCAAGAATTAGTTTACTTGTTAAGTGTATATTTAACTTTTGTCACTCTGAGTATTTTACTACCCAGCAAGTAAATTAGGATCATGTCTGGATAATATTTAGTACAGATATAATTGTATAAACGAGGGTCGTCAGCTTGTCGAGAATAAACTACAAGTACTTGAAGTGCTTACTTCTAGTTGTTTTCTCTATGGACACTGGTTACTTCCCTGATTTTGTTCAAACAAAATAGATTCTTAACTTCTTGTGATTTAAAAAAATTAAAGAAATGTGTGATACATGTCAAGTTTCGAAGGGAGTGGTGGGCGGTAACATCTATATAACAAGAGTGTCAGAGGAAAAGTTGTACATGGAAGATTTCCATTTCGTTATCAGGCCTCTGCAGAGCTGAATAGCATCCACGTGAAGGATTCAGCCATGTGATTCAGGTGTGTTGCTGACGGATGCCTCTATAAGTTGCAGGCTAGCAGCTCTCTGGGACTGGACTTGCACTCCTGGAACGTATTCAGTTCCACACTCCAGTTTTAGGAATTAGCGCTTTATTTATCCGATCTGCACATGGAAATTAGCCTCTGGCTATAATCTGGCATGATTGTTAAAATATTTATTGATGTGCATTGTCCCCCTCTTCTCTTAAGTATAATAAAATGAATAGAATAAAATAGATTTAGCACAATGAAACCTAAAACATTAGTTTTAGGCATTTATAAAGTAATGGATTTTTCTCCATTACTTTATAGGATTGTGATAACAACGTGTCATTAATATGAATACAGATGATGAACATTAATGCTGCTGAGGAGGCAAACTGAGAACAGATCACTGGCATCTGTGTTGAACAGGAAATCACACTGTTGTTATTCTCCATCTAAAACTGTGATTAGATGTGAGATCTCTTGTCATTTTATTCTTTTTAAAAGAAATGTGTGGTGAATGGAAAGTTTTGGAAGGTGAAGTTGGAGGTAACATCGTCTTCACGAGAGGGGAAAAAAACATAGATTTTCATTTTTAGTGGGGAGGTTCTTCATGGAAGATCTCCCAGTGTTGCAAGAAATATGTACATATTTATTTATTTGTTCTTTTTATATCAACACTCAGTGTTGATATAAGGCTTTTAAGCCTCAGATCAAGTTAACTAGATGAAGGTGAAGTTTTTCAGCCTAAAGATGACCTCCACCATGCTCTCTAACTTACAGCCACTCCTGCTCCAAGCACCTCACCTGCATCCACTCCATCCAACAAACCTGTCTCTCAGACAGCCACCCAGACTCTTACCACTCCTTCACCCATCCAGCCCGCCAAAAGTGACAGATGCCACCACAGGTTGGAATTTTTTTCCGTTATTTTATGTGCTGGTGATAAGAATGTGTCATTAATATGAGTACAGATGATGAACTTCAGCTCAGCTGAGGAACAAGCTGAGAACAGATCACTGGTATCTGTGTTGAACAGGAAATCACATTATTGTTATTTCCCTGAATCTAAAATTGTATATCAAAAGATTCTAACCTCTTTTCATTTCATTCTTTGAAAAAAAAATTGTTGAGAATGTGAAGTTTTGGGAGAAGTGGGAGTAATATCATCTTTGAAATGAGAGAAAAAAACTCTGATTCTCTCATTGTGTTCTTCATGAAGATGTTGTAAGAACTATGTTCATATTTATTTATTTGTTCTTTTTATGTAATACAGACGATTCAGCCACCTCACTCTCCACTCACTGTGGCAAATACAACTGGCCCAGCTTCAGACACAACACAGTTGCCCTCACTTCTTCACTCACCTCATCACCCCCCTTATCTCAGTCAAACCTTTCAGACAACGTATCTGGTA
>JALJCO010014063.1:0-52499 GCA_023101725.1 Atherinomorus stipes
CGAAATCGCTGTTTCTAATGCCAGTAAACACATCCTGAAGAACTGCTTTTTTTTTTTTTCTAAATACATTATTGTCAGATCTTTTCTTTATATTTATTCCTACTCAAAAACTCATTTCAATAATTGTGTGTTATTGCCTAAAAAATGCTCTTTTTTTTTTGTCTCTTTTAATTCCTTCTAAATTTTTCAGATTTTGGGCAAATTATTGGGGCCAAATTATTACGGTGAAGATATGCATGAAAAATCTCATTATATGTCAAGTTAATTGGTTTATGCTAACCAGCAACTGTTTTGGATTTGTTTCTTGCCTTTTCCAATGTGTGGGAGGCAAAAATTCATAAATTTGTAGATATGGATCAGTTCAAGTTTTTGGTGTCTGAGTAAAATAAGTGATTTTGAGTCATAACGCCCACTTACACATCAGATGTTACAGAAAGATCTTTGTGTTGATGTTGGAGAAATGTGTTTTCTATCAAAGAATGGAGGGGTGATGAGTGTGTGTGAGAGGGGGGGGGGGGGGGTCTTCAGGTATGTTGTCTTTAGGGGACTACCTGAAGAAAAATATATGCACTATCCACAAACAACTTATGTATCTTATTTTAGTTGGCAATTTTCATTTTATGTGTCTATCCATAGCATGTAGCAAGGTCACATGGACATTTTTGTCATGATTAAACCGTTATTGCCATAAATTTGTAACAGTTGTCAGAACAGAACAGTTGGAGGATTGAAAAGTCCAGTTTTGTGCTCAGAACAATCATGAGATCGCGCAGAGCTGTCGCACCCCTGCAGCGAGAATGCAGATCATTCAAGTCTAGTCCGTTTGAGAAAACCCATGAGATCGTGCCCATACTGATTATTAGCATACACATTCCAAATATCTGGACATGAAATATGCTTGTGCTGAGGGTGAAGTCCCATATGAGTAAACACCAAACACTCCCTTTGAAAAGCTCAGTAAAAGTAGAGTTGTCAGTGAAGTCTCACTGTATTCCTGTAAAACAGATAAATCTGGTATGGAGACACATCTGATGGGTGCAACAGTGACTCATTTCTACCTCTAGTACCAACTGAGTTGTACTTTGACATGCTGAGCATTTATTTAACCCTCTGGCTGTTAATGAATGACACCTTTGGTGCACCAAGGAGCAATCATGATGTTATTCTCTAAACCTTGCTGGGGAAATACAAAATAACATTTATGATGTTAAAATTAATGTCTGACAGTATATTTCCAGGTCAGGATAACTCATTCAATACAACTAGATTAAGTTTCCACCTCCACTGCACAGCAGATTAAATGTGCATTTATCAGGCCATACATCTGTTAGTGCAGCCAAGATCTCATGTACAAGTATACAACTGGAGAACTCTCAGCAGATGGGCTCTTATAGCCACCCTTTTAAAGTAACTAAAGCACGGGATTACTGCCATTGGAAAGTTAATAGTTGCATTGCATTACATGCTGAGAAAATTAACTTGAGTACTATTTTTTATTATTAAATTAAAACATGTTTTTGCAGTTTTATGTGCACTTTCGATGTAAAGTCTGTCATTATTTACTTTAGAGTGACTGTGTTTACATGAGTTTTAAATCCTCTTTAATTCGGAATAAAAGTTAATTCCGCTTTTAAAAAAAGACTATGTAAACCCCTAACTCCTTAGCCTCGTGAGACCATCCTGATCTCGCGAGCTTCAGGTTTTCACTCGCAGATCAATCTGGCGAGTAGAATTTGGAGCAGTTCACAAAACGAACGTCCAATCAGCGTTGGCTTTGAGGCGGGATGATGTGTGACACAATGAGAAGCGACAGTTCAGTCTAAACAACATGGTGGCTTCAGCGGATGAAACTAGCATCATCGTGGCTATCGCTCAAGTTTTATCAGAATTACTGCCGACATGTTTCTTGTTTGTCGAGCTAACGAGCCGCGGCAGCAGCAAGAGTAGCCTGGCTTGTGGTTGTGTTTTCGTTGTCGCTCTGTTAGTACGTCATATGCTTCGTTGATCTGATTGGTTGATTTGGCCCGTCTATCACCAACATAGGTGGTGATAGACAGATGCCTTATCCAATCAACTAACCATTATTTTCGCCCCTCCTCAAAACTACTCCAACGGATGATTCTCAGATGAATATGCGGGAGCAAATCCATCTGTCGGAGTCAGGTTACTAATTCCTAGTGAAAAAGATAATTCTGAATAAAACTTAATTCCGAACTAAGTGGTTGGTTTATTCCTCTCTTAATTCTTTTTTTTTTTTTTTTTTTTTTTGTTATACTTGTATGATCCCTGAGGGGAAATTAGGGCTCTGCATTTCACCCATCTCTGTACTGTGAGTATCAGAGAGCAGTGGGCTGCTACTTAAAGCGCCCGGGGAGCAGTTGGCGGGGGGTTAAGGACCTTGCTCAGGGGTCCACAGTGGTTCACCCAGGGGTCGTGTTGGGGAATCAAACCCGGGTCCTCCGCGCCCAAGCCCACGACGCTACCACTGGGCTATCCACTCCCCCAATTTTAATAATAATTCAGATTATTATATGTTTTTTTTAGAATGCTGAAGAATGCTCTGTTGACTTGAATGGGTTTTCCCAACATAATGACCGCTGAAACAATATAATGTCAAGGGGAACGGATCTTTTTTGCTTTTTTTTAAACCTGTAGTCTTACGGTTAACCTAATATTCCTCTGCATCACAGGTAGACCGGTCACTTATCTCAACCAAGCTCTCAACGAAAAAAACGGCAACAAAAAATATTGAGCAAGCACCTTGTGGTAGAAGTGGACCCCAGGAAGAGTAGCTGGCATTTTGCGTCCGCTAATGGGGATCCACAATAAAACAAAACAAACAAAAATGGATGACTTCTCAGTTAATTTGAACATCTTTGGCGAATGTGGGGATTTTGAGCACTGGGACCAGGCTGAGTTTAAGGATTCACCCCCTCCAAAACCAAAAAGACAAAAACAAGACCACGAGAAGACCAGTGGCCAGAGATATACGGCTATCAGCTGAAGAGGAAGTGTCCAGTTCAACATTCAGAAATAGCCGGTGCTAGCCCAAATTCCAGCCGCCATGACTCTCTCTTGCTAAGCAACAAATCCCTTAACTGTGGGGAACTATTTTATTCTTAGCGTAAAACATCAGACAGTTATTTGGCCCTCACAAAAATAGAAGACTTTAGTTTGAATTAAATTTTTTTGCTTGTAGCCGTATAATAAGCGGGATAGTGAAACGCAGGTCATTATCGGGAACTACGGAACTTCAGTTAGTCTGTATTTCCTTCAGTTGATCCGTATTTTCCGATAATGGATTGTGTTCCATACCTCATCCCTTATAATTCCCCTCACATGCTAACACATGAAACCTTTTATTCTGCTCTGACTTAATTCCTGTCATTCTGCGCATGCTCCTTCCCTTGTCCTGTTGTAATGGCGCTTGTCGAAACAAGTGCTGGACTCGTGCCAGCCGGCAGGAAAAGAAGAAGCATGTTAGTGTCAAGCTGCTGCTACAAAACTACAATTGGTAATACAGTGAAAATCTGTGTTAGTATCTGAATTTCATGTCGTAGTCGAAATGAAAAGGAGCAAGAACCGGCTTCTGATTACTTCTAGGTAGACGTAAACGGACGTAAATACGTCACACCCGGCCCCTGTCCAATCAGATCCCCTCCCAAGCCCCAGATCTAAAGCGGAATTAGATAAACATATTTTCTATGTAAACACAAAGTAGAATAATTTAGTTCTGAATTATTTGATTTGGAGTAATTCATTCTGAATTAAATTTGGAATAATTAATTCCGAATTAAAAAACATGTAACCAGGGCCAGTATTTTCTAGTCTGGATCTTTGCAAGTCATTTCCTGTTTTTCCTGTTCTGTAGGCTGATAACAGTAACGACACAGCCATTATTGCCTTTCTGGGATTTATTTATGAATCCTTCCACAAAAGATTAACATAAAATGATTCATCCAGGGATCTCTACACATCTCTACACTCTACATGCTTAAAGGTATATGCCTCCCCTGGGTGAAATTTAGCCTCCTCCCGCAGTCCCCTGAGTTGCACAAGTGGAGAGAAGCGTTTTCTAACTGACCCAGTCATTCTCTGAATCTGGCAGCACTGACTTTAGCTTAGCTTAAGCTTAGCTTAGCATAGTTGCTGTAATCTGGCGGACCCTACTGGCACCACTTGGCGAAAGTGAACCAGTTAACTCGAGATTTTTTTTTCCAATTACATTTTGTGACCCGCACATTCTGATCGAGTAATAATGAGAAGCCGATAGGGGAACTATATGCCGCAGAATTACAGGCCAATCACAGGCAAAGCGCCGTGGATAGTAGCAAAGGAAGCACGCATGTGCAGCATCTGGTGGCAACCCTGTTTACGAAAGTTGGGGCTACTGCGCATGTGTTATTTAGTTCACTTTCGCCAAGTGGTGCTAGTTAAATCTGTGAGTGTTTTACCTGTGCAATGCATTCTGGGAAAATGCTATATGCTGGTTACAGATCTGGGCATGAGAAAGTTCCTCCTTTTTCTGCCAGAAGTGGTGCACTAATAGTGCACCATTACTGCACTATCACTGGCTGAACGGCTTGTCCCGCAAATAAGCCATCATGTACGGTGTCCAAACTTGGCGTGTGGAAACATCCTTGTTCCAGGCATTCATTTATGCTCTGAAATTGTTTCTCCCGGGCACACAGGCGTTTCTCTGTGCGATTGAATTAGCAGACAAGTCGCTGGTAAGTGGCTGGTAAGTGGCTCGCAGTCGGCTGAAAGGGGAACTTTTTCATGCCCAGATCTGTACTCTCAAGATAAGACAATTAGATGAGGGTTAATGTATCTTGTTTGAGGCAAAATTTTATCTAACCCTTAAGTGGATTAGTGGAAACAATATCCCGCTGCACTTCTTTTAGTTGCAATTCACAGTCAAAAGGCAGCAATATGAGTAATAATGGGAACAATTACAACTTTGTAACACCCCACATTTACGTTTGCGATACTTTAATGTGGCCTTGGAATCATTTTGTTCACCACAGCTGCTAGAAGAGTTAACAGGGCTTGTGGTTATGAAACAAGTCTGAAACCAATATTGTTCTCTTACAAGGCACCTATACGCCTCAGGCTAATGAGCAAAAAATATGGGGACATACAGTATGTCTGAGACAGGAGACACTGGGTGTCCTTCTGCTGGGATGTAAACAACCCACCCCTCTCACCACAGCCTCATTGTGCCATTGGACACGACCCTGGACACTGAAGATCGTGTCCAAAGCTTACAACCCGTCACTCCATTTACTCCTGCGTGCAGGTTTCTTCCACTACAACTCAAATAGAGGACAGCACATTGGATGCAGTGATGCAATGGCCAGCAGTAGCCTGTTACCTGATAACTCTTATTTATGCAGATAAAACAGTTAGAAAAACAAGCGGAAGACTGTTAGTCTTGTTTTTAGTCTGAGGAAAACTGCCTTTAAGTTTTTGTGTGCTGTTAAGCAGAGGATATCTATTGACACAGCTGAACATAATCAACTTGTTTGTATGATTTAGCATGTTTACATTTATCACTACATAATATCTATCATTCTAATCTATGTTAGCACATATTTGATCCCGATGCTTACCGTGAACAGCAGCTGACTGAAAGTGGAGCTCTTTGCAGCAAACATTCTGTCTCCAAGGTGGTCTTTGCAAGCATGTGCTGCAAAATAGCAATTATTTTAATCTACTAAGTCCTCTTCAATCGTCTAATCATCCTCATTTTGATGCATATAATGAGTGATTTCTTCATTATTGTTCTCTCTATCAATGCACACAGGTTCAACCTACATACACATCGCGCCACAGCAACTATTTGACATTCGACACATACAGTAATGCATTGCAGTGTAAACAATAGCAGTAACATACAAATTGAATACATTTTTGAAAATGAAAACTAAGTATTTTTAAGATCATGTCTTTAAAGCTAAGGCCTGTGTTTATCAAATAATAGTCTATTGTTCATCTAAGTCAGTGTTCCCCTCAAAGAGCAAGTCAGGGATTTTCTTTTCTTTCTTTCTAATCTTTTTGTTATGTGGCAACAAAAATGTCAAAAGCAACAGAATGCTCTTTTTAGGAAATAACGATTAATGGAAAGTATGATGTCACTTGGCACAAAAGAAAATAAAATCATGTGTCTGCTGCATTAGACCCAACACTGACACAATACAGAATGGACTTACTGTAACCATGAGACCAGTTTAGGACCCTCATAAAGGCAACATTTCACAAAATAAGTTGTTGCCCCCCCCCCCAAAAAAAAAAGAAAATCACTTCCTCATGTAAACATTTACAAAAACACAGAAAAACATGCTGTCAATTGCGCATTTAACTGTTGACAGTAAAAAGCTGTCAACAGAATGCCAAACCAAAAGGTAGTGATTTTCCTCTCTGAAGCCATGTCAGCCAATCAGAGGGCTGACAAAAAAAGGACTGCTTCTGGTAAATGCAAAAGATAGCAAAATCTTTCATGTGCATTAACAACAAATTGCAGCCGCTCCTCAGCTGGTTATTATTGTGGGACGCCAAAATAGTAGTTATCCTGTCTGTACATAGGTGGCAGTCAGATTATCTGAAAATCTTCATCCTGGAGGGTGTTTTTGTTTTCAGTGCCTATATACTGCCCCTGCATCTGTGCAAAAAATGCAGGTACATAAAACAAATCTGCATTTGTCTAAAAGCCAGAGATGTCAGATATTATCAACTGATATCGCAATAAATGTGATTTCAGAAAATTTTGATATAGTTTATTCAAAAACAATATTTTCTCGAACAAAATCTCGAGAGATTTCGTAATAGGACACGATTCCATAGGCAGCGGTCCAGCATGTAGAAGAGTCAATATTATTCTGAAAGAACTTCATATCCCAGCATTCCTTTCAGTCATGTGACTACGGTGCAGCTGCTGCTCCTACAGACTGACTTACTTTGAAGCTGCTTATAATATGTCTGGTTTTAAGTTGCTGACCAAGTTACCAAGTTGTCAGAAACATTATAATTAGCCACATGTTGGCTAACACCTGCTAGTATCTGATATATGGCAGAGATGTCCAAAATGAGTTAAGGCTATTTTGGGATCTTTGTTCACGGAGCAGAATATAGTTGTATCTCTCAAAATATGAAATATACAACCTCACAGTTGTCTGCGTAGATTGATATCGGTTGATATCGGATATTGGAAATTAAGAGTTGAACAATATCAGTGTATTGTAGTAGTTGCAACACATAAATTTGAATTCTACCTGGTTTCAACTTCTTACATCAGTTTATTTCTAAGATTCTCTAATTGTACCTGACCTTTGTAACTTTTTTTTGGCCCTTGTGTTAGATTAGATAGTTGTTAGATTAGATGTTAGATAGCTTTTCTTTTTTTGTGAATTTCTGCAAGTTCAGGAGTTGTGTCCAGAGCCTTTTTTTAGCACCAAATTTAAACTGTGGGCAAAACAAAATATTTTGCATAGAGCGTTTGATGAGCTTGTGGATGCTTTTTTTCCACATGCAGGTTTTGGATTGACACTTTAAAATCATTGATGTGAGGTGATGTGTGGAATGAAATGGGTCATTCCCTCTCTGATGTCCCGTGCCACTAATCAAATGTTGCAGGGAAGAAACTGTTGTGGAGGCGTGCCCTGCGGGCACTGATACTCACTGGTCTGTGGTGTCTCAGGTTGTAGCCTGAATCCATCCACTGAAACGGAAAGGAGCTGGGTGGTGTTTGTCCCGAAGGATGCTCTGTGCTTTTCTTTGGCAGCGCTGGGTGTAAACAGCATTCATGAGAGTTGGTGAATGTTGGTAATGTTTTCATTCTCAAGTCTTGAGAAATAAACAGATAGGCATTAAAAGGTCACAAAATCCATCTCCATCAGGTGATCAGCTTAGAAAGGCCAAGGCAGAAATGCCCATGTGTGCCAGGCATGGGCATGAAAATCATTCCCAGCAAAACAGAGACCCTGTCAATACTGGAAGTTTTGCTAAAATGTGTTGACTGTTGATACAGGAACAACAAAAACAAAGGTTACTGGAGCATTGTTTGAATTTAGAAGAAAATTCAGTCATCCAGGTCTTTATGTCATTAAGGGCATGGTCTCATGGGTTTCCTCAAACGAACTAGACTTGAACGATCTGGATTCTTGCAGCAGGGGTCCGACAACTTTGCACGGTCTCATGGTTGTTTTCTGAAACGTTTTGAGGGCGAAACCATCGTCATCACCCCGTGACGCAAGAAGAAAGAGACGGCAAAACTCCAATCCAGCTGGTGGCGTCACCAGCTGTTAGAGTGCGATGTCTGTCACTAATAGACAATCTATGCACGTACATGCGTTGAGCATGCTGACTGAGAGAGAGCCAGCATGAAGTTCCAAGAAACGTGTGTCTCATTATTCGGAGTGCATGAGGGACATCTACTTCTGGAGCAGCGTCGGCAGGGACCTCCGGCGAGAGACAAACAACCGCTGCCAGAGATGCAACACCACCCCTTTTTCCCTCTCTCCCCCCTGCCCCCCTTGTGTCAAATGTTCCAGACTTTCCATGCAGACGACCTCTTCCAACCGTTCCATTCTGACAACTGTTCTGGACTTTTGGCGTGGTCGCATGGCACAAAAAAAAAAAGGATCTAATCCTTTTTCTGGACTTGACAATGTTTTAATCGAGACAAAAGTGTCATGTGACCCTACCCTAAGACATCTTTGTAATCTAACAAACTGGTTTCATCAGGCTTCATGGAAAAGTATATCTGAGTGTCGTCCACATAGCAATGAAAATCTGTGCCATGCCAACTAATGATTTTACCCCAGGTAAGCATGTATTATGTGAAAAGTGTTGGTCCAAGCACAGAACCCTGGGGAACTCCATAAGTTACTTGACTTACTAGTCGTGTGAGATAAATTTATTATTTACACTAACAAGCTGAAATCTATCAGATATAACTTAAACAAGCATAACACAGTTCCTTTAATCCCAATGACATGTTAGAGTCTCTGTAGCAGAATTTTGTGATCAGTGGTGTTGAATGCAGCACTGACATCTAACAGAGCAAGTACAGGCCATGAGAAGATCATTGGTAACCTTCACCAGCTCTTTCTCTGTGCTATGATGCTCTAAATCCTGACTGAAACTTTTCAAACAGATCATTTCTGCTCAGATGGGCACAGAGTTGAATTGAAGCTTTTTCTCTAGAATTTTAGACATAAAGAGGAGGTTGATATCGGCCTATACTGTACAGTTAGCTGATGCTCCTAGATCAAGAGCAGGTTTTTAAGTAGAGGTTTTATTACCGCAGTCAACTGCAGTCACAAAAGCAGGTGTGACAATTAACAACCAGAAACAGGGTACAGGAAATAAACAAAATATACAAGGGGCTAGACTCTACAAAATAAAAAAGGAAACAGAAGACATCAGAAAAGACCAGAACTGAAGAACAGAAATCCTCAAGAACTGAACCAAAACCCAGTGATCACAATCATTACATAATATCAGTTTACCTGCAAACTGATGTGGAAATAAACAACATTGCCTGGTTTATCCCACATATTGAAAATTGATGTTGGAGTAAAACTGCTTTGGTTACCACAGTCTGATGTTCCACAGCTTTCTTTTAATTAAATGCAAAAAAGGAAATGGAATTTCATTCACAGCAGAAGAGACCATTAGAACTAACAAGTTCAAGTGAAGGGTTTTTTTTTTCTTTTTTTTTTACCCTTTTACATCCTAGTCAGCATCATTATTTCTACCATCAGCTATTACATGTAAAATCTAAACCTGTGTGAGCAGCTTGGTACTTGGTACAAGACTGCAAACGGTGTGATTCATATTAGGACTCAAGTATATATTCTAATATTTATGACGACCTGAGTAAGTTACCACAAGACAAACAGCCCCTTATCTCAGCAAAACATACAGTAACTCTCTCTGCATTCCTCTTATTCATTTGTGAACAAGCATCACAGCCAAAGGAACACATTTAACTTGATCAGCAGTCAGATAAAACATAAATTCTCATTATTGTAAAACAACAGATAATCTGCTGAGCAGAAAGGGATTCATTCTTACAAATAATAGGAACTTGAATGACAGCTGTCATCCATTTGACAGCTATTCCTCAAATAAACCCTGAAATAACCAGCCTCCCTCTATAACTGTCTTGGATCTGGATTTATATTTCCAGATGTGGATCTCTTACACAATGTCTGATTATTATATTTGTTACTTATTTATGGCTTTTATTTAATTCATTTTTTGCCAGAGGAGACGTAGTTGCAAATGAAAAGTATAGTCTATAAAAAAATGTTGTATGGGAATGGATAATAACTGGCTGAAATGTATTTCAAAAGTTTTTAGAGGAGCTAAATGATTAATCATTTTCAAATTTACACTGTGATTGCATTTAGCAAATTGCAAGTGCTGTGGCTGGCAGAAACAGAACACACAGAGCTCCCCTGTTAAAGCTCACACAATCATCATTACATTTATATGAGGATCATTTTTTACGCTGAAATTAGTCAGCGTAGCTCCCCGGCTTACAACTGGTAAACAGCAGTGTCAGTGGAGTTGTGCTTTGAGCAAAATATACATAGTTTTTATTTATTAGTAAATTTGACCTCTCTATTTTAGCTTTTTTTTTAATTTAATGTATTTACTTTAATTATTCTCCCTCCTTACAGCAGTATCTTGTACCACATACTTCAAGTCATCATATCAAACATTCTTCCCAGCTTTATTTTTCAGTTCCTATAGTCAACAAATCTTTTGGGAGAAGATTATTTAAGTTTAAAGCGCCATCTGATTGGAACAACCTACCTGCTGATTTAAGATCTTATTCTTGTGGTATTTTTAGGTGTGCTTTGTCTTTTCACCTTGTTCCTGCTTTTACTGATGCCATCTGTCTTTACCCTTTCTGCATACTGATGTCAATTACCATAGCTATTATCTCATGTTTAATTTTTGGCCCTCATATGGTAATAATGTAATATTGTTTTAATGGTGTAATGTTGCAGTGGTCATGTTTTGTCTTATTGGATTGTTTGTTTCATTTTGGTTTGTTTTACCATTGTTTTTTGTAGGGATGCACGATATTGGAATTATGGCCAATATCCGATATTTTAAAACTCATGTGGCCGATAACCAATATCAATACCAATATGAAAGCTGAAAAAAATAAGCAGTCATTGCAAATAGCAATTTTGTTATCCATTTCCGACGCTTTGAAAAGTAGGATTGGGAAAAAATATCAATGCACTGAATTATCGCAATATTTTCATATGCCGAAATTAAACAGATATTTGAAAACACGGCATTGATTTATTTTACTAACAAAATCTGACATGATTTCATCGTTCTGTTACAAAATCTCACAATATTTCGTGAATTTCTGTGAGATTTTGTAACAGAACAATGAAATATCGTGAGATTTCGTTCGTAAAAATAGATGGATACTGCGTTTTAAATGTCTATGATATCAGCATATGAAAATATCGCAAAATTTTTGTGAATTCTTTCTAGATTTCATAAAGAATGATGAAATATCGCGAGATTTCATTTGTATAATAGATCAATACTGCATTTTTAAATTTCAATATATATCAGCATATGAAAATATTGCAATGTTTCAGTGTATCGATCATTTTTTCTCACCCGCAGTCTTTAGAAGTTTTAAAGTCTGTAAAAAAAGTTTTGAAAAAAAATACGTTTTTTTTTTTTTTTAAGACTTTAGAAACAGCGGGCTGATAGGTTAAACATCTGTTAAATATCGGTGGTGTGGCCGATGTCCAATGTCAGTTTTAAGGCCGATATAGGCTGTTAACGATAAGGGGCCAATCATATCGTGCATCCCTAGTTTTCTGTTGTTGTCTTTTGTTTGTCTGTATATTGTTTTAAATATGTTTTGTACGTTGAACTTTTGTTTTGCTTGTGTTGGACCCCCTCGAAAACGAGATGGCTCATCTCAACGGGCTTATCCAAATACAGAAATTTCAATTAAATTTTCAAAACTGTCTTGGGGTGAATTCCATTTCCCCCTTAAGGCCCATATATGCTCCCTTACGTACATAAACGGCGATGTCCGTTTCACGCGTTGCCGTGCCTTCCCGACTACATACTTGCATGCCTCTTCTGCGTTCTGGTGGTTTGTAAATCAGTTTGTCCACTAAGCAGCAGTGCTGAGGTCATATTTCCCTGTTTTGATGTCAGTTTACACCGCTTGGTGTCAGTAACGTAGATACGAGTGTATTTTCAGACACGCTTACACAGCCTCGCCTCAAAAGCTCCATCCATGTCTACAGATGAGCTTCTCTGTTTGTTTGGCGTCTTCTTTCTCAGGTGCTTTTATTGGGCTATTAGGCCCGAGCAGATTTTGTGTTGTTTTCTTCCCATTCCTGTTCTTCTTCTGTGGTTTGTGCATATCAGCTACACAGCTCGACAGTGACCCCGCGGTTTCCAGTGGTATTGCTCCGTCTTCTGTGTCAAATGACGGACCAACAAGCCCTTCGAAAACGTTCCTAAAAATGAAGATTTTCCAGGGATACACTAGAAAACAAGTGGTATGACATATTCCCACAATTTCATGTGAAATACGGGCAAGATGGCGAGGAAATCAGCAGCGGCAGCCAAAGAAACGCACAAATGTGTGTATTTTTTGCAAATAAAATATGAAAATTGCCATTTTAAGGTCCCTTTAATTTATTACAGACAGTTTTATTAAAAATGTGAAAAAAAATTGCTAGTTTTGTAAAGTTACGTGCATCTGTCTATTACATAATGGTAACATTAAGCATGAATCGAAGATATCTTTTTTTCATTTCATTTTCACATTTTAAAAAAAATAATCCAAAGGCCCAGGAAAAGGAAATTTTGCTGCTACAGACGGCATTGCGAACTCTTCCGGAAACAGCCGTGATGTCAGTTCACTGCGCCACGGATGGCTATTGGTGACATATGAGGATTTTGTAGGGTTGTCCCATTTCTAAGGGGAATAATTCGGGAAGGGCCAGGGGTAGGGATGAAAACAGGAGTTGGAATTGGAGCTTAACTTTATTCTTAAGATTTATTTTTCAATTATATTACAACTTCATGACGAGTATGCATTGAGGCAATATTATCCTCCTTTGTCAGTGTTACTTGTACCATTGAAATATCTGGATTTGGGCACAAGCTTATCTGTTGGTGGTTTCACGTGCTCTATAATTGCATTTTTGATGGACTCCTTTTGTTTGACCCTCACTTTTCTCCCTGACCCACTGTAGGGTAATTGGCTATGCTACTGATAACCCCTTTGAGTTTCTGTCATTCTGCCCTGACACCCCTCACGGTGCACCATCATATTCTTTGAGCAAAGAGAAATATAACCAGGATAATTGGAATTTTTCACTCTCCACTATCTGTCAACTACCCCCCACCCCCTTTCAGAAACAAGAAACCTCCCCTTGACAAGAGCCACAAAACAGATGACCCATAATATTCTCTTACAGATTTATTAAGAATGGAATGATTATAAACATAACAGCCACAGAGCACTCCTACTTTGCAGATGCACAGGGAGAGGGAGGCCAAAACATTTGATTTCAAAAGAAAGTAAGTTTATTAATTAATTTGCTAAGTAATGTGAGAATATTGTCCTCAAGAAGTGAATAAAACATCTGAGTTGTACTCAAGAGTCGTCCCATCTCATTTGTAATCATGAAGAATTTCAGTTTGAGGATGGCATGTGACTACTGTAGGTTGAATGAGTGTAAGACATTCCTTTCCGGAGGTTTTTGTCTAATAATAGGGTGCGAGGAGTGAGCTCCCGTCGCTACGCAGACCAGAAAACACCCCACGAGTTATCAGTCACAAACTGAACAGCCACATACCAAATCGAAATCTAGTGATGCTATTAATCCTGACAGTAAATTCAAATCAGCCAGTGCTGCTGGGTCTGATAGCTGACTCATTTCATTTCAGTCTACGGGTACTCTTTCCTATCCATAGCAACACACTGAGTACTATGGCTGGCTGCCTGCAGTTTGCTATCTGATTATGCGTATTATTTAAAGCTGTTCTGTCCAAGTACCAACCAGACTTTCCATCAGGTTGCTTGTCTGTTTTGGCTTTGAAGCATTTAACCTCAAATGTCAATGTCAGACAGAGGCTCTCTCCTGGATCCATATCTGAAAATGGCTGTGGTTAAATTCACTTATCATTTTAAGTGCTACTGGAACACACTGCTATCACTCTCTTCGTGAAATGCAATAGTGCATTAATTACTCACCAGCTGTGGTGAAAAAGATAGCTTGTCTACTTCTGAAGTGGAACATCTACCCCTTGACATTTACAGCAGTAATTACAGTCACGCCAAGCTGCATGTACACATGATAATATCTGCTAAAAAAAAAAAGGGGGGGGGGGGGGTATGAGCAAGAGAAAGCACCATAGCCATTCAAGAAGTGTTATATAACTGGAATATGATGGAATAAAAAATATCCTGTCGAAGTAGTAAAATGAAGAACATGGGTTGTAATTTTAGGACACCTTGCAGCCTGTCAGGTTCAAGGCAAGCAATATCAGACTCTGGTTATTTGTCCATTTAAGCTGGAAGAAACGTTGCTAAGCCCATTGTTATGCTTGTTTCATATCTACTTTCAAGCAAAATAATGAGGGAAAAGTAAAAAAAGTAAAGTCACACATTTAAAGGATGGGATAAAGTAAGTACTCATAATATATTCCTCTGTAAATACATTGGGCCATATAGCAAAGTGCTGCTTCCTCAGTTTTGTTGTTCATTTCTGTGTTTAACTAAAGGTAATTGATGGGCTCTATGCCCAACTCCTCTACTTCCTGAACTTAAGCCAGCTCCTTTGTTTCCTCTCTTATTACTGGAAAAACTGATTAATCCAGGTGTGCCTGACCTCAGTAACCACAATGACAATGGCCAGACACACGTTGTTTAATCAGTTTGGTCGGCAATGTAAGACAGGAAACAAAGGAGCTGGCTTAAAGGAGCCGTATCATGAAAAATGGACTTTTAAGAGCTTTTAAGCATGTTACTGTGTTATTTCCTTATAAAAAATTAATTTAAGTTGTTTATTTCTTCATTCGTGCATATTTGAGTAATATATGAATATTCAGGCCAAGCTCTACTGTAGTTCCCTTAACACGACTGACTGACCACCGGTTTACGCAATGAGGTGGCACCAATCATGAAGCGACAAATGCGCATGCGCAGCTTCATAGCAAGACACCCACTTTGTTCAAGAGAAACTGGAGGAGAATCCTAACCTATCCACACTCTCTGAGGAAGAAACAAACGGCCTGCGGGAAGACTTCCTCAGAGACAAGCAGCCGTCAGCTAACAGGCATGTGCTCCAGAGTTCAGAAGAAAAGTTTTGTTTTTGTATTTTTAGCTCTAGACAACGGCAAGTTGGAAAAGATGTGGTTGTGTTCGGTGTGGGAGTTTATTCATTGTACTGGACAATGAATCCACTTGCCAGAAGTGGTTGGATTTTATCTTCAGGAACAGAAAAAAACCTTCAACTTTGTGAGTCAACTTCACTCCTGACAACTTCATGAATCTCGGGCAGCAAAGTGTTTTTTGGGGGGGGGGTTTTGGGATTACTTCTGAAACCTGACGCAGTTCCCACCACAAAAACACCTCACGGACAGACAACACCGGTGAGTGAAAACATCTCCCAGCTCAATGCTAACTGTCAGCTGATGACTTGTTTGCTAATTTACTTACTTGTCAGGGGTTTCTGTGGTACTGCGTGTACTTCAAACACCATAACAGACTCTGGGTCGAGCACATACAGCTTCATTACAGGCTTCTCCATTTTATCCCATCGATCTGAGTCCGATCATCCATCAATGTTTACAAATAGTGTCCACGTGAGTGACGAAGCCGGTGCTAAAACCAAATCTGTTACCTTCAGAATCTGTGTTTGTTCTGGGGTGACGTCATGAAATGGGCATGAACATGTTGAGATTGGTCGAGAGCTTTGGTGGTTCAGTGCAGTCAGCCATTTTTACTTCCATGTTGGAAATTAGATGCATAAAAAACTAATATTTATTACCAAATTATTTTCTATAGTGACGAGGGGAACATATTTAGCTTATATATGGGTGTAGTTGACTTTTGGAACGTTTGAAAAGCACAATACAGCTCCTTTAAGTTCAGGAAGTAGTGGAGTTGTGCATAGAACCTATTATGGCTGCCAGTGCTGTAAGCCAAATGTGGCCAAGTCCAGGGTCGTTTCTTAATCTGCATATTTGTGTGTACTTGCATGCTCATGGACTCTTTAAACGTCATCACCCGCAAGTCATGTTCCATTTCAAAGCTCGCTTCTCTGTAATACGCTGGAAATCGTATGAGAACTTCCTTCACTCATTTTACCAAGCATGCATCAGAGGAGACTCGCGCATACTTGGCCAGATGTAAATCCCAGCATGCACCTGCACACGCGCAGCATTTGGCTCCCTCCTCCACCTCCAACAGCTAAACCTGAGCAATCATTTCTATTCTTTACTGTTGTTCTTTGCCTTTATCTGCAGCTCTTTCTCCTGTTTTCCTTTCACAGCTGTTTTTGATCACATTATTATGACCTGATTGCCCGTTTGGATTAATGTGCTTATGTATTGGAAATAGATATAATTTACATGTTGGAAACAAAACCATCCACACTGTTGTGCAGCAGTTATTTTGATTTCTTTCAATACAATTACTACATCTCCACAACAATAAATAGCTAACAGCTGTGGAATAATACAATATTATTTTCATGTTGACGGCCAGCTCTTGCCCTGCACTGCAACGCAGGTGGTGATGCCACAAGTTTGCGTTGTCCCAAACCATCATGTAGGCGGAGTCTGTACTTGTGAACTCCACAAGTGCAGACTTCCAGTACGTTCTGTACCTACAAGTATGCATACTACTCATAAGTACACGAGTACGCAGTATGAAAACTAGGAATTGAGAAACGGCCCAGGCCCAACCGTTCTCCAACACACCGGAATCAAATAAATGGCTCGTTATTAGGCCTCTGCAGGGCTGAATGACATGCATGGGGTAATTCGGGTGTGTTGGAGAAGGCATGCATCTAAAAGTTGCAGGATTATGGCTCCCAAGGACTGGACTTGGCCACCCCTGCTGTAATCAATGGCAACATACAGTATTACTATCACTCTGCATTTATTATTGAAATTAAGCTTGTTATTCAGGTTCTGCCTATTTTTATTTATTTATTAATTTTTTGGGAAAAACTATTCCTCCTAGGCCTTTCGCAGCACCTCCACAAAAGTTATATCAAAACGTGCATAGTGCCATCTGTTGTGTACAAGTCTAACAGTGTTTACATAGTTTGCAAAGAAAATAAAAGATTTTATTGTGGCATGGGAAGGAATGAGATTTAGCCAAAATTAGCCAAAAAATCCAAGTGACTTTGGAGCTCTTTCACTCAGTCATACTGTCACATAGAAACATCATTCAAACATTTCCTGTCTCAAACGACACTTAGATATCTTTGATGGTTTTGACACAATTGCAAGTTACGTTTTCGTATAAAATCAGATTCTTCCCAAATTTCCTCTCCACTCTAGCCACACTCTCACTTTTTAAACATTTTCCAACTCTAAACAAATGGTCATAACTCGCTCCATGTATCATTTATCCATTCGATTGTTTCACTTAATCTGGCAAACGAACAACAACAAAATTAAAAAAACATATTTTGTTTTTCTGTTTGATGAAAATATAGAAAAATGGTGTTTTTCTATTTTCAGCTTAAAACAAAACAAATAATAAACAGGGATCCCAAAATGAAATAACAAATATAATAATTTTTTTCAAATTATTGATTTCCCCACTGTTTATGCACGCACAGTAAAATAACCAAAAACATGCGGATCATCCGGAACCAGCTCTATGAGCTCCATGCTAAAACTAGCTAACTTTACAAATAACCTTCTCAAAGCACAGGCGCTGTGATGATGGAGATGGATGCATCCTCTGTACTATTCTAACCTGATCTCACAAAAAATTAAGTAAAATAACCACGAATAACCAGGAGGCCCCAACAGTCATTTAGCTACGTGTTCCCCAACACTTAATTGCTGCTGGGAACAGAAACTGCAATGGCGTAGCGTTTTCGTAATCTCTGCACGACTTTTCATTCTTAAACGACAAAATAAAACCACAAGTTACGTTTTCTAATGACAATTTCTTTTTTCCTTTTTCATAAATCTTAATGTATCGTAACGGAAGTCACTGCTACATGACAAAAAATTTTTTTCTCTCATAACGCAGGCTTATTTATTACATGTGTAGATAGTTTAGGGGGAGTTATCATTTTGAATGAATCCTGGCCACAGACTTGTGTTTTTTGTTTTTTATTTCTTCAGAAATTTTCTAGTTATATTTCTTTCTTTTCTTTTCTTTTGTTAACTGCAATTTGTGATTTGGTTTCATAAAAGTTCACAATAATCGCCATTCAGTCTTTTTCTACACATATTTTTGCTCCTAAGGAAAGAGACTTTAGACAGCTCTAGCTTAGTGTGTTATTTGTTTGTTTGTGTTTTTAACAATTTTGTGCAACATTTTGCTCTCACACAATGTCCTATGTCCTATGTCAATGTCCTAAAATGTTATAAAGATGTCCTGAAGCAGGTCAATGTGAGAACTAAATGTCCACATAGCTGAGTGCTGGGATTTTCCTCCTGGTCCCCAAAAACTCAGGAATGTCATCAGGTGAGACAACGTGTGAACGTGTCAGTAAATATTCAGAAGCTTTTGATGTTGCCGTTTGTGTTCGCACGTCTATGCTGGTGAGAGTTTTTCCGTTTTGCTGACTATTCTGGTTATTTACAGATACATGTATTTGTGTCACACAATTGAGCCTCATCTGTTATTCTCAAAGATTTTGTACAGAAAACAAATTTCTGCATCATGTACGACTTCCTGCACACTCCGGACAGCCACTCCCCCGTACCGCCTCCTTTGCATTTCCACGCAGGTAAGTTCACAAATCCTGATATGTTGAGACATCTCTCAGACCTTATCCAAATGTACTTCGGTATTTTGGAAAATGCAGCTTTTGGCTCCCTGACAACAACCTTGGTAACAGGTCATATTATATGTTTTCATATGAATGCATGAATTATAGAGCTCACTGCTAAATAATCCAACACAGAGTAACAGGCCATGTCCATACCAGATGAGTTTAGTTGTATGCTGTCATTTCATTTCTGTGTTAACAACCCATAGCATCTTTCTCACACTGATGATGCTATAGCCCCACCTCTCCCTAAACCCATATAAAAACCCAGCCAACAATTGACCTATGGCTATGAACAATAGACCCCCTCCCCCCATCCACTCACTCGGACAAACAACATTCAGTGACAGGCGCTATGTGACATCTCGGGAGATGACAACTGACAACACAGACAGCAGACGCATGATCAGACAGAGAGATCATGACAAGATAAATTAAAAAACATAAAAACAAAACAAACAAAAAAGCATTGTTCACAAGTCTTAAACTGGGAGTAGAAATCAACCCTGTGAAGTCTCAGGAATGCGACTAATGTGCCCTCCCTCAGTTTCTTGCACAAACTACTGCACGGTTGCTGTTGTGCCAAAAACTGATCGTCTGACAAAAACTGATCAAACAGCCACGGGAGCGGAGTAGAGTCTGGCTGCAGCTTGGAAGCTGGAGGTGTGTCGTGATCGATGTTACTACACGACACCTGTACTACACGACAGCTATAGCTGACCTCTTCTGTACGATTACCAAAGCACAAAAACTAGCATGTTTGGCTACCGTTAGCCAACTTAAACTAACATTAGGGATGGTAACTTCATATTTCTTTCCAGCAAAGTGACAACATGTTGCCTCAAATACGATGTTCCCTTACCTTAGAACAGATGTAGACATCCTTGTTAATTTTATCCACGTTCAGTTGATGTTGTGGTCTGCCGCATAACTTTGGCTTGATGTGGCTTGGTAAAAGGCTAAAAATACACCCCATCGCCCAGCCTCTCAGGACTCGTAGTGTCGGAGTTGCATGTACCCCATGCACACCGTTTGACCATTCTAAACTAAAAAAAAAAAACACATAAAGACGAACAAAAACGCACTAACTTCAATGCATTTCAATGGACATTCAAGCAGAGAATTTCAGAGTGTATTGGATTGCTGTGCGCACTGTGATTGGCTCATCGCGTTTGGGGGCGTGGTTTAGCCATAGGTCAATTATACAATATTCTCCTTTGGTTTGGGCAATTTGCAGTCAAATGTGACGGAAGTCCACACAAATGTCTCCCGTTTAGATCCACCATCTTCTTTGTTTATTTGTTTACAGTTTTTCATTCTTGACTTTGACTTGACATATCCAAACATGTCCTACCTTTAGCCTGCCGCTTAGGAGGCTAATCTTCGTTAGCTCCTGTTAGTTTCAAGTTAGCTCAGTTCGCATTTAGCCCAGAGTACGTTCACTGTCAATCATTTGCCCCAAGGCCACACTTTGCCCATTTTAGTATTTTCCAGGAGTGATGACACACGTGTCATGGCAAGATGGCGACAGTGGAAAACGCCCAACAGGCTTTATGTACAGCTCTTCAGACAAGACATTACTGGATACTATGTCCATTTTTTTTTTTTCACAATCTTTGGTGCTGACGAGTTCTTCACAACTTTGCAAATCATTGGGGATTACGTCTCACAGCCAACACATTTCAATTGTCATTAATTTTTTTGAAGTTTAGCTGTTCTCTTAGTGTTTTACATTCTCAACTGACAGAGGTGTTTTGTGGACTTGAGTTGTTGAGAGGAAGGAAATCTGTACCTCTACATGTGGTCTCAATTATATCACTCCCATTTGTGGAAAACATGACTCAGGAGTTGGCACCTTAAAGAGAAAGACGCTAAAATCTATGTTCAGCACTTTGGTCAACTGAAGTTGTTTTTAAATGTGCTTTATAAATAAATTTGACATGACTTGACCAAAATAAGGCATTTCCGATGGAATTTAGCAAGAGGTACCACAAGAATAAGAAAAGTAAGAAAAACATTGTGTCTCAAATGATCCTGTTTCCACAGTCAAAGTCCTGTAATGTAAATCATCATAATGCTGCTTCCACATGTCAACTTTGGGTGTGTTCACTCTTTGGCTGTTTGGTCTGATTTAAAGGACAGTAGTCCGCTAGTACAGTACGCTTCGTTTGGTGCAGCGTGAACACCAACCGCATTCTGTTTCACATCAAAGAAGCGGACTGATCTGCCTGAAAGCTGGGGGTCTCAGTTCACTTGTAAAAAGACTATCTAGCAGACTGTGACAGTATGGGGTCCTGTCACTTTCAGACTTGCATTGCAAAACATGCGCGGTAAGGTAAATCCGCTCTTTAAATGGACTCGTCTTTTCAAATATGTTGCTTCCTCGTGGACTTATTACACCCCGGCCACGTTCAGACATCAGGAAATGTTCCGGATAAGTCAACACAGCCACACTCTCCTTTCAACTTTGTCCAGAACATTTTCTTGTGCTTTCAGCCAAAACGATGTGCCACAACATTTCCGATCTTATGACATGGAGACCAGCCGGTACATTTCCGCTACATCTCCGAGGTAAAAGACCGGAACGCATGTCAGAATGAAAGCGTTATCAAGGACAAAGTTCGCACTATTACCGCTTTCCGGCGCAAGTCTGAAAGGGGCTAATGCCTCTGATTGATCATGTGCCCTGGCTACTTGGCCACAGAGATATCCCTTTGGCTGACTGGTAAGCATGCATGACTCTCACCCTGGAGTTTGTGGGATCGAATCCCAACCAGGCCCTCATTGCATACCTTACCACAAGACCAAACAGGAAAAGGTGTATCCCAGGCTTTAGCCTGTTTTTTCAGCAGGAATGCCAACCGCTATAAAGCATCAAGAAGAAGAGGTAGAAGGAAGTGATGTAGAGCATCGTTTGGATAGGAGGAAAAATGTTGCAAACAGGGTGTGTTTGTAAAACAGCAAAAAAAAAAAAAAAAGGAAAATGTCTTGTGGACAGACATGGAAGAATGATGAGAAGAGGAACAAATTCCATTTTCACACTTGGCCAATCACGGAGCCCGGTTTACTTCTTCTTCCTGCTTTGTTAAGCATTGATCAGTGGTTGTTTTAAAGAGTACAGTATAAAAAGAGAGCAGTTATTTTATCGCGGTTTTACCAGGCAGTTCTGCTTCAGTTGTGTGCAGTTTGAATGCAAACCAGACCAAAAATAGGTGTGAAATTTTTTTAAAATCTCTAGCAAATCAGACCAAATTCCTGGTGTGAATGCTCTTTTGTCACTCTGTCATGCAGCAAATATGGCAGCTACAGATGTCGGAGGCACAGGCGCCGATCTACATTTCTACCCGTGGGTGTAAGTATGTAGCCACGGGAAGCGTGGCAGCCATTTCGCACCTACGGCCCCTCCACCTACCACCAGAACATTCACACGCATTCATACACCAGTGGTGCCCCCACAGGAGGTTCTGGCTGTGGTGTGTTTTCCTCCTGACACCGGTCTCCATGGTCTCTATGCTGTGTTCACGTGCAAATGCGATGTCTGACCGCAGAGTTCTACTGCTGCTGGCTTCTAGAAGCGGTAATCCAGCTTCAATTAAGAAATTTTGACGTTCATGTGCAAAGATGTTATTCTAATCATTTTGAAGGCATGGTGCTAGTAGCTGAGGAAGTCAACCATGACTCAGTCAATGCAGGGAGTGGATGCTTGATGAGGCCGACTTTGCCATCAATCCCACGTCGGTGCTCGGTATTTTCCGTGGGCACTTCAGGGCCCAAGGAACATTTTCCCTCAGCGTCTGATGGAATATTTGCCGTGCATTTCATGTTGCATCCAAAATACACCTTTTGCCTATCTGGGAGAAGTCAGCAGCTCGGACAAAATAAGCAACTGACACTCCAGGAAATAAGAACAAGGTGAGACTTTCTCTGCACCAGTTACACATTCTTTTTCCAGGTCAGAGCAATCCTGAACTGCAAGCTTTGACTAAAAGAGATATTTTAAGCTTAATCTAAAAACTGAGCAGTGTCATGTCACACTTTATTATGACTAGACTTGGATCTTTGCTCTCCCAAACACCAAGTCTGTTTTTAATGCAAATTAACAGCTACATCTGCACTGCTTAGCGGCAGCAGTAACCATCAAGGACAAAGATGAGGCTGCAGCTCAGCAGGTTCAAGAGGGTCATCAAAACAGTAATATAAATAGCATTTACACGGTCCAATTTCATTTCAGGGGTTATTGATGAAGACTGTAATGAAAACAGTGCTGGCAAAATAGTAATAGTAAGCATGGCTTTGTTATCCACAACATATGAGAGCAGTGGGAGGAGAGTTAGCTCATCCAAAACACCACTACTTTATATTTAGATTAGCCATTCTTGGATGCAAAACCCCTCTCCCTGATGACAGACTTAGCAGTTTTTTTAATGTTCTGTCGATGGACAGAGTAATGTGACTGATAAAGTCAGGCTCAGGACAGTGTGCAGAGTGGCAGAGGGCTCTGTAAAAGCACTGCAGATTTAATGTATAATTTAGTTTCCCCCACAGGCTCTCATTGTTTTCACAGACATATTTAAAGCAGCTTGCAGAGTCTGCAGCGCTGATAAGTCCAATCCATCATTATAAATAACTTGTTTTACATTTTTACAGGTGTGATTTATAAGCTCATCCATAATCATTGCCGATGCAATCACATCATATTTCAATTCATCCGACCAACAGGATTTTTTTTTTCTTTTTTGTTTTGTTTTGTTTATTTTTCTTCTGGAAGTTTTTATTATATCTCCACACAAGCAGGTGAAAAGCATCAGTTATCAGCTCACTCATCTCACATTTTTCAGTATAAAGTTTGGTTTGTTGTTATTCAACCAAATCCTCTGAATGATGACAGCATATAATCTCTCATTCTTTCATCCTTGTTTTCATTTTCAAAAGTTTAGTGACGATGATTTGGCAAGATGACAGAAATTCAGCAAGACCAGACCTTAAAAAAACAACTGAAGGTTGCCCGGAAAACTCATAGATGTTTATAAAACGCACTCCCCTGGAACGCACTCCCCCTCGAACTCAGGTCAACGCAGTCCATTACGTCTTTTAAAACCATGCTCAGATCCCATCTTTTGGCACAGGCTTTTCCTTCTTAATCTTTTTTTTCTCTTTTATTATTGTCTTATTAATTCTTCTCTTTTTAAGTTATATGTTTATGTTTTTAGCCATGTTTAGCCATGTTTTTTTGATGTCCTGCTCTGTAAAGCACTTTGGGCATCCAGCTGGATGTAGATATATGTGCTATTGTGACAGGTTAAAAATATTAAAATAATTATTAAATTATTAAAAATAATAAATAACTTAATGTATTATACACAAAAGGTTGTGGCAGTAAGTACAAGACTTATTTCATTATTTATTTCATGTGTTAAAATTTTTTATAAATACAAAAAAAAAATTATATTGAAATTTTTAAATTTTAAATTTATGATATTATGTGATGATTTTTTTATTTATTGTGTTTTGTCATTGATTGTGTTTTAAAAATTTCCCCTCTCTTTTTTTTTAATCTATCCTTCCTATCTCAAAAGGGGTAGAGGAGAGGGTGTCCCGTTGGGTGGTATGGGTGTAAATAATCCGACCAAGATATTCGGGGAGGCGCAGGCGCCGAGTTATCCTAATCTAATTAAATCACTTGTAGAACGAGGGACGCCGGCCGGCCTACAGTTAGGTTCCTTTAATGACATGTGGAGGGTGTTGTTTTTGTGGGGCACAGCCACCATTAGAGGCACCGTAATACCACAAAGTTGATAGAAGTTCACGTCGAATTGTTTTGTGGCGTTCTTGAGGAAAATGGGGTCGAGGGAAGGAAGAAAAAGTAATTAAAGATGAGGTGTATTATGTGTGTGTTGAATGATGAAGTTCTATATGGAGGAAGCAGAGGATGGGTAATCTGGGGAGAGAAAAAGTAAAATATAAAAATAAATCGAGGGTAATAATAATCATTGTTATAGGGGTATATAGAAATAAATTAGTTAGATTAGAGAGAGAATGAAGGAATGTCGCATTTTCCCCCCATAAAAAAGATTAAAAAAAAATTTTAAAATCCGGGGGTTGGGGGGAGTCTCAGGTGGTGAAGGAGGGAAGGAAGGAATGCATAAAGGAATGGGTGAATTGATTTGTAGTAATAGATAGAAATAAAGAGTGAAGCTACTATTAATGAATTAAATAATAAGATAATGAGATTAAGAAGTGCAGTAGTGAAGCTATGAGCTAATGGACGTTAATATAACTTAAAGGGATATAAAATATCAGATAAAGTAGGGTAGGGGGGGGAGAATGAAAAGATAGGATTATATATTTTAGCAAGGTAGGGTAGATTGAAACTGACTAGAGTAAATGATGGGAATGAGAAGGATGATATAATTGATCTGTTGTTTCGTGCAGGCCTGCAGGTAAGAAGTTACCTGGAGGGAAAAGGGGAATTAATTTTTCTTTCTTGCGGAGGTTTATGGAGGATCACTAGGAGAGAGGAGCAGCCGAGAGGGAATATAAGAGTTATTCATAAGATTTATATAGGAAGGTGAGAATACTAAGTATATTTTAGTTATGGACCTTTTGTAGGAGCTATGGATTATTTTCTAAGGATCCTAATTAGGTCTAAAGAAGTCTAGTGTATTATCCTATATTTTTCTATTTTTGTTTCGTGCTTTTTCGTTGCTATCTTGCATATTTAGAATGTAAAATGTAACTTAGCGTGTTTCATATGACTCCTTTTTAGTAAGTTTTATTGAAAAAGGAAGATATTTTGTGTAAAAAAGAAAAGATAGGAAAGATAAAAGAAAAGATATGGTACGCCAGGGAGAAACATTGTTGAATGTAATATGCACCCAGTGGCACCCTAACCACTTCTGAGGAAAAGATTGTTCAAACTAAAAGTGGAGTGCTTCAGCCATCTGATCTAGTTGCATGGATAAAAGATGTGCTGTCCGAGATGAGAGTATTTGAGGGGGGTGATAAGTGTAGTAGCCCGAGTTCAAGGGGACGTGGCACAGTCTACAGAGACGGTACAACCCGTCACCGAAAGACCTGAGAACCACTACCCTACGCCGACCTGCATGTACCCTCCGTAAACCTGTCTATCACAATATTAATACTAACATTATCATCGTTCTCAGTCATCTTTTCATCTTTAGCGCCCTTCCTCTGCGTTTGCTCCGGTTTATCGCCTTGCTTCCGGGTTGCAGTTGAGCGTCGCCGCTCAGCCGTGCCGCGTCCGCCGCTTATTATTACTGTATTCTTTCTGGATAAGGTTTGTTGTAGACTTTTATCTAGATTGTATAGAGTTTGGTAATTTGGAGTATTCTGGAGGAGGCAGTGAGGTACGTAGAGTGGGCTGTAAAGCCTATTAGGGTTGGAAAGTTAACTTAGGAGGAGTTATTATATAGGGGGAAGTAGTGGAGAGGGACATGGTGTGGTTACAGTGGTGATACGGTTTTAGTCTTGTAGTTGAAATTCTATGTTTAATGTGTTGTATAGTTTATAGTGGTGTTTAGTACTGATGTGAGCATTGTCCTGGATGAAAATTGGCTAAGATGTGTACATTTATTGTAATATTTATAAATGTTGATGTAATATTTTGGGTGGTATAGTCATGGGTGAGAGAATGTTCAAAAAGAAACAGGTTATAAATAAAAAGGATAGTTAAAATTAATTATGTGATAGGGTGTATGGTAAGTAATAAGGTGTTTGGATGGTTTTAGAGTATAGAAGGATTGTGAGAGCTTTAGGTTTATGATTGAGATATATGTGATTTATGGAAGTCATGAAAATACATGAGGTTACGTTAGGAACTACGGGAGAGTTACATGTTTATGTGCAGATTCAGTGTCTCCAACTTGCCATTGGTAATGGCATTTAATATGTGGGGTGGGTTGAGTGACAATTTATATTTATTACTCAATTCCCTGAGCTATTAATTACTGTTACCAGGTTTAGTGCTTAATTATAGCATTGAGTATTGCTTGAATCTTATGTTTTCGGTTATTTGGTATCAGAAATTAGGGAGAATGAAAGAAAATTCTGAAAGAGGGAAAAATGATTTATTAGTAGGAGAAGTAAATTTAGCTTTCCTACATTTAAAAAAGCAGTTACTATAATAAAGATGCAAGTGCAGGATGGAAAGATGAGTGAGGTGAGTAAGTAACGGCGGGGAGAGTTCTGTTTTTATTGAATATTGTGTTTATTATAGGTTGTTTAGAGGAGAAGAAATATTACTATGAGAATATTTAAATTTTTTAATGATCTGAGTACCTGCAGGGGTTGACGGCCTAGATTTAGGGATGTGCGATACTGTGATCCTAGTGATATTATTAGTCTATTATAAGTGTTCAAATTTGAGTTAACAATGGGATTAGACAATCGATAATAGTACTGAGGAGTATTTTGAATTTACTGTCCAGTTTTTGTGGTTAGTATATTTTGCTAACTTCTTCTGTCAACAATTTTCAACTCCAGCTAACCACAGGATATGCCCGGATCTGCGCGGGATGTGACCCTTCTGGCGATCTTTGTGATCTGTTTTAGATGGATATAAACAGATGAAAACAGATGAAAAGAGATTAATAGATGTTATTATAAGAATTTCAAATATCGATAAAGACAGAGGATGAATCCTGGATGTGTAAATAATCATAAGATGAACATATTCTGATTCGATATCAAGTCTATATCTATAAAATATATTTTATAAGGAGAGAGATGATTGATTACTATGCGGGATTGCTTAGGGGGGGGTGGAGAAAAGGTCTTCTTCCTACTTCTTTTCTGTTATTTATTTTTAGAAAAAAGGGAAGGAAGGTGGAGTTTATGATTTGTTTATGGATTGATTATCGAGAGGTAACCAGAAAGACGTCATATGATAGAGATTCTATACATGGGGGACAGCCTGGGTGGGAACACCATCTTTTCACTACTAGATTATGGTAAGGCTACCAACGAGGGGTCCATTCCCAGGGGAACATGACTTTGAAGTGCTTTTGTACCCCCTGGGGTCTTTATGAGTGGATTAGGATTCCTTTGGCCTAATGAATGCACCAGCAGTGTTCCAACGGTGTATGGAGCAGTGCCTGGAAGGACTGCGGGACGAGATATGTGTTCATTATATCGATGTTCTTTTATTCAACGGCATTTTTTTAGTGGGATGTGTTGAGGATGACGAGAGTGTTGTGGTACGTCGAGGAGAATGAGGTATAAAACAATGGCCTAAAATTTGAGTTTTTAAAATGTGAGATGTGATATCTTGAGGTAATTTTCTCTCCTAAGAGAGTATAATGAGCGAGGGGATGAAGCTGGAGTATAGAGTTTTAAGAAGAAGTAGCCAGGTACTGTTAGTGAGCTCAGAGAAATACTAGGAGTGTTAAGCTACTATAGGTAATACATTAGAGATTTCTCTTTATTGTTTATTCTTTTATTGATCTTGCTTGAATGCCCTGGAAAAACAGAAACCCACCCATGCTTGAGAAAATGATTTAGAAAAAGAACTATAATTTAGCCCTAAAGTCTTCCATTCAGTGGAGCATATCAGTAGCAGGCTTTATAGCAGTTGTTAATAGAGTATTTAATTCATTCTCTTGTTCGTTTTTTTGTTATTTGTATCCGATTTTTTTTTATACATACGTTTATATCTAGGGATTAATTATGAGGTATATTGAATGTAAAAGGATAAATGGTAAATTAGTAATCATTGTTTATATCTCTATGGCTCTAGAAGCAGAATTGCAGAATAGAAGCATGCAATCATGAATTTTGGGATTTTAAATTTTTAAGTTCTTAAATGTGTGATGATTTCTTGATTTCTGGATTTATTTTTCTTTTGTTTGGTTATTACGATGCGTTGATCTATTAACTTATAATCTTATAATTTGACAATAGAAGGGGTGGGGGTGTAGGAGGATTACGGGATTTGCATTTTTCTATTTTGTTTTTACTTATCAGTATGGTCATGGAAGGAAAAATATAGATGAGGATGCTCTGATACGTAGTGGCTTAGATGGGTTAGTTTACATAGGAAATAATTTAAGAGATTTTATATGATGTTATGTAGGCAGTTGCACATAGGGAGTTGACCATCAGGATGAGTCTAGTGGAGCATGGTCTATGGGTATTACAACTGAGTGTGACCGTGTTTACAGTTGTTTTTCTATAGGTCCACTTACAGCAGGACAAATCAAACTGGACCAAGAGACTGATCCTATTATTGGACAGGTTATACAATACAAACTGGCAGGGACAAAACCTTCAGGCTCAGAACTCAAATTACTTAGTCCACAGGTTGTGTGTCTCTTGGGGAGTGGAGAAGATAGTGTTTTATTAAGGAAAGTGTTATATAGAAAGAAACTAGAGATAGAAGAAAAGTTGTGATCAGAGAAGAACAGAGGATTGATGGTAAAAAAAGAACATCATGATGAGGAAAGTCATGGTGGTGTATAAGGGACTGCTTCTAGTGTGCATTAGTGCTATTAGTGGTTATACTAGGAAGAAATAATAGATGATATTATGAGAAAAAATGTGTGTATTTAGAAGACGAGAGCACCAATTAGAAGAGAGTTACGCTTCAATCATAGATATTATTCCTCTTTGACTTTTTACTTTTGATCTTCTGCATTTATACAATTAGAAGGATGGTGTGGTGTTTGTGATTATTTTCTTTGTTTTCTTTACGGGTTTACGCCTTTTGTACGAGGTTACGTAAAAGTGTGTCTGATAAGATGTTGACTGACTATATTTTAAATTTTTGTTTCTTTTTGTTTTTTTTCTTTGATTACGTTGATGATTATGAGGATAATTTATTTGATAATCTGATGTTGCTCTGCGGGAGTATTGTTGTGATGATGAATCTATGACAACTACATGTATCGGCCAGGGTAGAGGAATGATTTGGAATTTAATCCGGTTCTTGAATCCAATTATTAAGAATTTTTTAAGAGAAACAGAAATGACTCTATAAACACACTTAAATTAACTTATTCTTTACCTATAAGTGAGTTAAAGTGAGGTGACAGGGTTTTCCCCTTTTTGGTTGGTTACCGAGGGTTCCCATGGATATGTGGTGAAATTTTTTTTAAATTACTCCTAAAGATAATATTGAGGTAACAGTGACCATCAGAGCTAGGATGCAAGGAAGGAAAGAGGATAAGAGATGATAATGATAAGATCAGGGAAAATTTGTGTGCGAAGTTTGTGATTGAAGAAAAGGAATGTGAGAATGTTAAGTTAGATGTTTTACTATCGTGTTTGGTGATGATCTTGTTCTCATGAGGGGGTTTACACGAGGTGGGAATCAATGGGAGAGTAATGACTAGGGGGAGGTTGTTTGAATAAGGTTGGTTATTCATGTAGGTAAGATCATTCTTGTTGGGGGATTAAAACCTGAGAGGGTTAAAGATATATTCTTTTATTTCTATAGTTCTTTCGTGCTTGGGGGTATCTTTTTGTCTTGAGTTATTTATATGCTCGCTTAAAGAAGAAGTGCGATATGATTAATTGATGGGAAGAAGATGATTACGAGGATGAGGATGATGATGAGTATTGTGGCCTAACAGTTTGTCTTGGCTTATATCCTTGTTCGGGGCCGCTGGGGCGAGCCGAGGGACCAGGGGACCAGGTTGGAAAGAGGGAGCAGAAGATGAAAGATGATGCGGGTCAAGTGAACGAGTGATGAGGGAGTAAACCGGATATGAGAGGGATCAAATGAGGAGGTAACGGGCCTACGAGCAGTTTAACCGTTCTTTTCTCTTTTATCTTTTATTTTCGTTAATTAGTGGAATTACTGGTGCTGAAGTGTATTACAGATACAAAAGAAATTAGATTATGATATTATGGACTTATTACAGTGTTGATATACAGATTTTATACTTTATTTTGATTTTGACTATGTTTTGTGTATAGAGTATGCAATGGTTTACTTTATCCATTCTAATTATGTTAAAGTTAATGTTGGGGTATATAATTATATTTCATTTTTCTTAATTTGAATAAAGATTTACACATTGAGATATATTTTTGTGTTGTGATCATTTGAAAAATTTTTTATATAGAGAAAAGAGAAGGAAATATTGTGATCTTACAGAGATGGACTGTGTTGGTGTTTATTACTACACATATAGAATAAATATGCACTTAGGAGTATAATATTTTAGAATTAAAGTGATTTATCTAAAAAGAAAGTATGTGAAAAGTATTCCCATCTATAAATCCTTTTAAGAATTTTTAGGTTGAATATTATTTAAGGGGTGAGGTGTTTTATTCAAT
Source organism: Atherinomorus stipes (assembly GCA_023101725.1). NCBI lineage: Eukaryota > Metazoa > Chordata > Actinopteri > Atheriniformes > Atherinidae > Atherinomorus > Atherinomorus stipes. The sequence goes on from JALJCO010014063.1 coordinate 31,341, forward strand.
ATTTTATTGATTTCTTGATTTATGTTAGAAATTTTATCTATATTGGGAGTATGTGACAGATTAAAAATGATTAAAATAATTATTAAATAGATTAAAAAAAATAAATAAATTAGTTAATTAATCATAAAAAGAATACTTTAAGGAAGGTTATAAGACTATTTTCATTTTATTTTTCATGTTGGTTAATGTTTAATGGTTATAATAAAGAGATATAAATAATATGTACTATATTTAATATTTACAAATGATTGAAGATCGAATGGTTGATTATTAATGACTTTTTGAGCAGTGGTGTGGGGTTGTATGGGCGACTGGTGATAACGGAAGATGGGGAAAATAGAGTGGAATAGGCTGGCTTTCTTTGCTCTATTTCTTTCTTTTAATTACTTACCACCTATTTCGTGCATATGGCGGAAGGCTAGATGAAAGACTCAACACAATAAAAAATGAATGAATGAATGAATGAATGAAAAGCTTAAAAGGACTTCTTCTGACACAAAAGTACAGCAAAACTTGAGGCCACTTCCATTCCTTGCATCTTTTATAATCTTTCTTCCCCTTGTCCTTAGTCTACTCAGATCGCTGCACGTCTACCTGCGAGGCTTCTTTAAATATTCTATAGCTTTTTTCGGTTTCTGCAGCATGTACCTGTACATTCTCTTGTAACTTATTCTATGATGTTTGATGAGCCAGATAATCTTTTATATACTGTATTTCTTTTATTTCTCTCCTTGTTTATCTATGTATTACAAATGCCATCCCTAATTTTAAGTCTTTTATTTAGGACTTCTCCAACTCTGGAAAATGTTGTTTCCATCTCATATGTGACTCAAACCAAAATAGTGACAAAATATTAAAGGATGAATAACTGAAAAGTTTTCAACTGAGATAGAAAAGTCAAGACTCGTCCCACACTGATTCCTCTAAAATTTACATTACAGATGTATCCATTTCTAAGGTATGCTCCACACATCTAGGCTGAACTACAAATAGTTTAAAGGCTGCCTATTGGCTGTATGCAATGAGTAGCCCTTGACAGAGAAATTTCCAGATCCACTTTGATGCACATGGTGTAAATTAGTTCACCTGTAATGATACAAAAATCCATTTTTCCATCAAAAAGATCTAAAATTCCACACTGTACCATCTTGTTGAGAAACAACGGGATGAAAAGAGAGAAGAAACGCAAGAAAATATGAGATATCAGTAACAATTATCATGTTATGGATGAGGACCGGCATCCTCCTCTCCCCTGCTATTAAAGACAAACACAGAACTAACCCTCCTGACCTGTTTATTCAGCGTTTTTCCTGTTTCTCTCAATGCTTTCACAGCCTGATTGGATGAAAATCCCTGTAAAAGTTTAAACTATAAATTTATCATTTATCATCTCAACATTTTTTCCAAGTAAGGGGAAAAAAATAGTTTAAAGAGGAAAAACACAGCTAACTCAAAATGTCAAGTTTGCAAACCAATTGTGAAATGAAATGAAATGAAATTCATAAGTTGAGACAAAGTCAGATAATTTCTGCCTCTAGAAACACAACTATGCATCATGCATGCTCTGTCAAAGGCTTGTTAAAGATGATGTTAGAAACGAGGAGCAGCAACCTCTCCACAGCATTTATCCCTCTCTTGGGCCTTGAGCTCTAAACTTGGGGTGAATTCCAATTCCCTAAAAAAACTGAAAAATCACACACATCCCAAGAAAAATCTCAAACCAAGTGCTGGATCACAAGAAAACGCAGATAAGGAAGAAAGGATGGATCCGCACAGCTGGCTGTACAGTAGCTGCCACAGATCATTTGTTTAAGCAGATAACGTTTCGGGCAAAGCACTGTCTGAAGAAGGGCTGTGCCCGAAACGTTACTTGGTGAAATAAATTTTCTGTGTGTGCTAAATCCAGCTGTGCAGATCCATCAATCTTCCTTATCTGAATTCCAATTCCCCCCTTGGTCCTAACCCTTTGTTTTGCATGTTCATGTGAAGGGGTAGTGGTGCTGTTTACTGGCAAACTAACAAGTTATCCACTCGGCTGTTCTTGGTTGTCTTCGCCGACAACCATCGGTACACATGTTCTTGTGCTCTGGAGGCGTGATTTCTGGTTTGTGTATTTTTTAAAATGTAACTTGCTCGAACCGTTTTTACAGGATCCCCTACCTTGTTGTTTCCAGTTGCAAGGGAGTAGGTTTGATTTAAAACTGGTGGGGACACAAAAGTGCTCCAAGGCAGCACTCTTGAAAGTTAGTTTTTTGCATTAGCATTATAATTTCACGTTATGCAGATGTTACTATACAGGTTAAAGTAACAAATGAACGAAAAGGAGGCATTTTCGAAGAGTTCCCATCTTTACTCTCCTGACGATCAATCAAAAAGATGATCGCTAATGCCCATCCCTAGTTGCTTTGCATGAAAAGAGCTTTATAAATACATTTGATTTGATCTGTCATAGTGCTGACTCTCATGGCTAACACATCCTGCATTATTTAACCTCACCTGTGAGTCTTCAGCATCTTTTTCAGCTTCTCTTCCTTCAGCTTCTCCTTCTTTCCTATCTCCTCCAGCCTCTCTCCCTTCATCTGGTCCTGCCTCACTTCCTCTACCTCTTCTGGTCTCTCCTCCAACCTCTCTGCTGCCTGTTACCTTATAAAAAATATGTTGATGCATAAAAAAAGATTAGGGATAGAACGATAATAGAGTTTAATGGTAAAGTTATTGCCTGAGCAAAAATTTTTTTTACTTTCACACTATTATTACTGTACGTTTAATTTATTCCCCAAAAATATGGATACATAAAATGACATGATCATCTAGAATATCAGGTTTCATTGCATTTCCAACACAATTTTTGTGTCAGCTAGACAATTTTCGTCTAGCTGACGTGACCCAGGCAGAACAAATGCCAAACGTGTTGTCAGCTTACACAGGCCTCTCATCCTTCTCAAATGGCAGCTGCATGAAGTGCGCAAAGGTAGCGAGACGTTAACAGTCAGGGACGCTACGCTGTTTTTAGCACTTCGGCTTTTAAAGCAGGTGGAGTGACAGCGGGGACAGCCAATCACATGTAAGTTAGCGAGAACCCAGCAGCCAATCAGAGAGCGATATTAAGGTTAGAGGCGGGACTTCTAGCGGAGACTGACATTTGACCCATTGTATGCCACAATCATTAACTAAACACTATGGACAGCGGGTTGTATTGATAGTGACGACACAGTAGCGGCGGAATATTGGTAGGGACACATCCTCTACGCCCTTGTCCAGTTGAATGTTCCAGGGCCTTGTCCCGGTGGGACATGCCTGGAACACCTCACCAGGGAGGCGTCCAGGAGGCATCCTGACCAGATGCCCAAGCCACCTCATCTGGCTCCTCTGGATGCAAGAAGCAGCGGCTCTACTTTGTGTTCAGGACAAACTCTGCACTCTAGAACTCTGAAAGCTAGAAATTCTAGCTCTTACAATCAGTTTAAGTTGTGAAATTTAAATAACTTGCAAAATGTCCAATTTAACTAATTATTCAATTAATCAGCCTTAATTGCAAACTTTTCCGGAAACATCTGCAATGTCAGTTTGATGCACCACGGACGACTATTGGTTACGTATGAGGATTTCGAAGGGTTGTCCCATTTCTTAAGGGAATAATTCAATCGGCTAAGGGGAAGGGCTCGGGATGAAAATAGAAATTGGGCCTTGGACTACCTGCACATGAAGTAGACTTTTAAGGCAGTTCACAAGGTGTTCATTAACCCCTCGGCTCAGCCAGGGCTAAAGCCCTAAAGACCAGTTTGTTAACTGGTTTAACTGTTTGTGGTGTTGAAATATGAATGATAGAATAGTCTTAACCCTGCACGTTCGCTGGCGGTACATGGCAATGCTTTCCTTCCACCTCCTCTGTCCTGGTGGCATTAATGTTCAGGTGGTTCAGTTCACACCAATCAATGAAGTGACAAAGACTCCAGCTTATCTCCCTCCAACACACATCCACCGACAGCTGTGTCTTCAGAGAACTTGACAACAGTCTGTGTTTTGTCTCAAATCTGATGTGTACACGGTCAAGTGGAAGAAGGAGGGCATGTTTACAAGCTTTAATTTATAGGTGACTTAATCTCTTAAATATCTTTTGGAAAAGGGAAAGCACTTACTCTAATGTACACATTGTAGCTGCTTTAATAATACTTCCAAATACCACTCCCACACTTTCCCTTCCCAATAATGATAATGATAATATCATTATTTCAGTGATCCTGATCCAAACTGAGCTTCAAATGTAAAACTTCTTTCTTTGCCAGACAGCAGGGTGGTGTATTTAAGTTGCAAATTACAGCTCAGTGAACTGTAATTTACAGCCACAGATATTTATTTCCTCCGTCTAAACAATTAAAAATGTGTTTACAGGAAAATACTGCCAGCATTTCAATTAATCCAATGTACCAGAAAATAACTTGTATTAAATAACAACTCTGTCTTAATTGTGCATGAGTGAGTCTGAATCTGAATTTCCTCCCTTTTGTTCAGTGGAGGGTTGGAATCCTTCTAGGAAATTGAGGTATGAGGATCTCTGAGGCAATGCATGAGGTGACGGAGATGCCCCCATCTCAAGAAATCCTGTTTATAAACAAAATTATGTAGTGAATTGTGCAGTTGATAACAATAAGAGAAATACAAAACACAACACTGTCTAAAGAATTGGCACTAAATATGCAAACTAAAACAGACTGCAATAATTTGCATATTATCTAAATTTTTGCTAAACCGAGTTTCTAAACTGAGTTTATCTTATATCTGTTTCAGGTATTTTTTCAAATATCAACAACCACGAGGCATGATAATCGAAAACCGGTTCCAACTGTTGGGGCCATCTCTAAGAAATGGATCAATTTTGCGGAATCCAGTCCCGTTTTAAGACCCGGTTCCCGTTACTGATGCCTTAATGTCTCTTTCACAATTTCTGTTGGTGAATTCCTTAAATATGAAGTGGAAGAAGTGGGGGAGGGGCATGGGTTGCTGTTTTCAACCACTGTGACGCTCCACTCTCCTGTAAGGGGGGGCAATACAACCAATATGTTAAAACATTTGGGGCCAGTTCACAATCTCTATCTCCGAGACGCCTGTTGTGTCTTTGAGACGCGGAAACAAGGCGAGCGACAGTCCAAACGTCCCCTTCGCCTTCCAGCAGTGTTGCAGATAGTGTTGGATCAGGTGACATGCTTTATTTTCAGTTTAGTTAGTTACTTGCCTGCTATTGTTTGCTGAATGATTTTCATAGCATTTTCCTGCAGGTAGAGCAGGTATCATTAGCTCGCTAGCTTGCTCCGTGGTTATCTACGGTACTCCGTTAAGGTAAGCCTTTTTGTTTGTGTCGGGAACATTGCATTATCTTGTACACCACTCCAGTAGTAGCTAACATTACTGATGGAAGTTAACATTGGTGCGAACAAGATTCGAAATGAAGTAAGAAAGATGCTAATGTAGCGTTCCGGGGGGCATAGGGCTTCTGACGTCACATCTGCGCCCCACTCAATATCCTGTTTCAGATGATGATGAGGGCAGCAGCCAGAGTGGCAAAGACAGTGGCAGTGCTAGATGAGTTCAGAGGTCATTCTTGTGTGGAAAGGGGTGAAACACACATGAAACAGCAGGCAGGCTGCCAGGTCAGACTTCAGTGGTTGCTCTTAAGTTCCAGATAAAGCTACCTTTTTTTTCCCAATGTTTTTGTTTATTTCCTCCTATTTTTCAGCGGCATTCTTTGCTGCTGATACTCAAACATACAGCACAAGAAATAAAAGTAAGCTTTTGTTACAAGCCATGGCCTACATTATGTTTGTTTGTTTTTCATATACAACAACCTATCAGGCATTGATAAGAAAATCGATAAAGAATTGAATGGATAAGTGGCATCAATAATTTCTTATCAATTATCATCCGTAACAACCACACATATGAATTTGGTAAGATGTAAATGTAACACGTTATCACAAATCTGCTAAAAACAAGAGTTTGTGTCTCTACAAGATCAAATCTAGTTCTTATGCTAAAATGCTTTGTTCAAATCATAAAATATTCCACACCATTTTCTTTAGAGAATATATTCATGTTATCCCAGCTAACCTCTTTTGTGCAGCAGCAGAAGAAACAACCTTGTTTCATTTACTCTGGTCTGGTTGACCTGCAGGAGGAGCCTCTTCCAGAATCTACTTAACCTGTGAGAGGAGCCTGCGTGTTTTGTCTGAAGTCAACTGAAAGGATAGAAGTTAGCGAAGCAGTTGCCTTCATGATACAGATTTTCCAGTTTGGAAAACAAAACATGAATTAAGTTTTGTTTGATTTCATTTTTATGAGGAAACAAGTCTTGTCACACTGCAGCGATGACTAACCTGGAGCTCATAAAAACTTCTCTGTTGTAATCTGAAGACAAAGATGCCACAAAGCTTTACAATGACTGCTATTAGGTTCATTTGAAGATAATCTGGTCATGAAGAAAGTTTTTCTTCATAAGTACGTATAAGTTCATATCTGGTTCATATCTGTTTGCTTAAATGTGGCGCAGTGCGCAACCAATAGTCGGCTGCAACGTCATGACCGCATCCCGGACACAAAGTTACATGGTGCAGTTTCTAATTATTTTGAAATTTACCAGATGTTTTACACTACTGTCATGTCTGTTTTGTCTGCCTGATCCGATGTGAACTACAGAGCTCGACCTGTTCTGCAAGGCTTTCCCGATACAGCCTGCTTTCTTTAACTACATTGGTAGAATACCCCCCAGGTCCTTCCAGTACATTTCATGAGGTACATACCTGCTGAGGAGGTGTGATCATCTGTACACCTGTGCCTCGTCACCTTGATCCCCTGCAGCTGCTACTTAAGGAAGGGGCTTCTTCCTGCATGATGACAGATTGCTGTGTAGCCCTGTCCTGTGTTTTTCCTGGTCCTCAGGGACCTCCATGTTTCCAAGGTGTTAATGCTTTAACACTCCTGCCTCAGATTAATGTCCTGTTCATGGGCTTGCAGAGAACTTGATGAGCAGTTCAATTGATCTGAATCAGGTGTGATGGAGCTGGAAACCTTGGCCCGTATTTATCAAGCTTCTTAAGGCGGATTTCCACTGGGTCCGTGTGCGGTGCATTACAGCTGCGGTGCGGTGTAGTTCCGACCTCTACAGAGCAGCAGCTCCCACCGCAACCGTGTCAGACACGGCGCACCTGCGACTGCAGTCCGCTCTACCACCAGATAAATCTGATAAATCACATTTGCAGGATCACATGATAATGATCAGGAGGGCTGGATAAATGTCCAGTGGTGGGTATGCGCAATAAATGTCCTACATACAGGCACTCTTCCCTTCACTGTCCAACTTAAACCAGCAGACGCGTTTCATTCATAATATATGCTCATTTATTGTAGGCTACAGCTATACACATCTTTACATTTTTAACAATTAACTTACCACGCATAATCTATCCGGATAATTGATCATACCACTTTCTTGCTTTCTTCGCTGCAAACTCAGCAATAACTCTTTATAATCCAGTTTGAATTTAGGCTTATTACGTTTCTTTTTTTTTTTTTTTTTTTTTTTTATTACATTTCTAACGAATAATGGCGCAAACCTGCACAGTCCGTTAGGTGCGCAAATATTTTTTAATTAGGTTAGTCTCAACTTTAAAAAGCTTCGCTTACCCGATGCCGCCGTTACAGGAAGAGATAAAATCCTGAGTGTAATCACACAGTTCCTTCAATCTGAGCTAACAAATTATTTTCAAATCACACATTAAAGGGGAAGTTCAGAATTTTTGACGTAGGGCCTCATTTACAAATGAGCCGGGATGCTACTGATTACTGAAGACGGTTTCAACATATTTCATTCCGTTATTCTATTTCCAGTGGGTCACCAATGCTAATGCTAGTGCAAGTCAATAGGAATCTGCTAGCCTGTCATTAATAACAATCTTATCCACTCTACAGAACATCCGAGGCGAATAATTTCTAACTTCAGACTATCTGTGTTAATGCCGTGTTAACAGAATAATGTTACAAATAAAACTAACCTGCATTTCATTGCATTTTGATTGTTGCTGCTGAGACACTTTACAAAGTTTTACTTCCTGTATTTGGCAGCAGAGTGATGTCATCTGCTGCTACATGCATGAAGGAATTTGATTACACAAATATAAAGTCTAAAATACGGCCACGTCTGAAAGGCATGAAGATATGTCGAATTTTGAAGATGATTGCAAACTTTTTGCATCAAACTGTCACCATGTCTCTATGAACCAGAATACACTGGCAAAGGTAGTAAGCTGGTAAGAACCTAATTCCTCAATATGTAATGCAAAATCTGTCATACAAGACTAGTTTTACTTTTTTAACACATGAGTTTACTAATTTAACAAGGCATTTACACAGATAATCTTGCTGATTTGCCTCAGATGTTCTGTGGAGTGGATAAGATTGGTTTAAATGACAGGCTAGCAGATTCCTATTGACTTCCACTAGCATTAGCATCAGCAACCTCCTGGAACTAGAATAACGGGATGAAATATGTTGAAACTGTCTTCAGTGATGAGTAGTATTCTGGCTCACTTGTAAATGAGGCCCTACGTCAAAAATTCTGAACTTCCCCTTTAAAGTTGGAGATCTTGATCAGTCTTTTTTCTATGTGTAAATCCACAGTGATGTTTTTTTTTTATTTAGTTGTTTTATGTGACCTAGACGGAGAGACGAAAATCAAATGAGAGTAGACTAATGTATCTATTAAAAATAAAAAAAAACTGCAGGAATGCAGTCGCGAGGTCCTGGATGCGCAAGTCACACAGTCCATGCTTGACTTCTAAGCTGGAATCACTGGTAATGTTACTGTAGTTTATGCCATCACAACTCTCCGGGAGGGCTTTTATTCTTAAATTTACCGGATGCTTTACTCTGTTCCAGTGTCTGGTTTCCCGTCTGGTCCGGTCTGCACTGCAGAGCTTAACGCGCTCTGGGAGCGTGCTGCGCCAGAGACAGGAGCGGTGCGGCGAGACGCACCTGGGACGGATCTGGGACGCATGTGTCCTCTGTCTGGTGCCACGCCGCTGACTAACGGCTGCGACTTGCTGCGGAAGCCGTACCGCAACCGTAATGCACCGCACACGGATCCAGTGGAAATCCGCCTTTAGAGTCATTTTAGTCCTAAGTGCTGAGAATTTGTTGAATATACTCCTACTCTTAACCTTAAGAATAAAAGCTATTTATCAACTTTCTCAAGTCTAAGAATCAGTCCTACTCCTCCAAATATTTAACACTCCTCCAGAGGTGTCTTAAGTGGGCAGGAGTTGCCACTAGAGGATATCATTGAGGCTAGAGAGACATACGCAGACGTCCCAGGAGTTTAAGGTCGTTTTGGCTTTGACAACGCACAGCTGATCAAACGGCATTGTTGGACTGAGCAGGTATAATTTATGTTAATAAGGGACATAACTTCACCAGAAACCATGCACAGAAGAACTTCATGCCGGGATTAAAAGCCATTACAATGTTTTATATCTCTAAATAGGAAATAGAACAAGAACTAAATTTCTATTGTAGTTTTTCACAAAATATCATTTGATAACGTCAGTGGGAATAAAAATAACTGGCAATGCTTTTGTGACGCTTGTCCACAAGATCTTATCCCGCGGCCAAATCATGGATGATAACCAAGGCGTGGCAAATGCGTAGAAACAACATAAATAACTGGTGGCCACTCATTACTAATGTAGGAACTTAGCAAGTTTGCAATTCTTTTTAAAAAGAACTCCTCTGGACCCATTTTTTGGTTGTTCATATATATATATATATATATATATATATATATATATATATATATATATATATATATATTTCATATGCTGATCTCATATTGACATTTAAAACGCGGTATTTTTTTTTTTTTTTTCCTCTTCCGGCTGTCAGAATTTTCTGATTCTGATTTTCTGATTCTGATGATCTATTTTACAAATGAAATCTTGCGATTTTTCATTGTTCTGTTACAAAATCAAAAGCAATAAGAATGAGTTGCTGCAGTTAATTGTGGCAAATAAATTACCATTCAAAGCACTTTACACTACATATCACATTCACCCAGCCACACACACAATCATACACACATTCAAACCCTGATAGGCACATCAGGAGGCAACTTCAGGTTCAGTGTCTTGCCCAAGGACACTTTGGCATGTAGTCTGGGGAAGCCTGGAATTGATCCCCTGACCCTCCGGTCAGACAACTGCTCTTCCACCTGAGCTACATAGAGTAATTTTTAACTATCAACTCAGTCCAAACTTGTTTTACATGACATTACATCTAAATCTGAGAGAGATTTTTCAGAAAAGGAACAATCAGCTGGAATGTCTAATCTTACCTGAATTTTAGAAATTAATACTGTGTTTGCTCTTTTTTTTTTTTAGATCAGTGATGTTTTTAAGTAAGGAATTGCATGGGTTGATGTTTATATAGCATGCTATTCAGAGGCAATGTTTATGAAATGGAAAAACTGCAAGCATACAAATTTCTAGATACATATAATCATGTTCTGTGTTATTTCAACAGCCAAAGTTTTATGACATGGGATCAAAGACAGACAGTGATTGCTGCAGAGAATTTCCTGCCTTTGGGACTTGCACGATTCCCGTCTGTCCTATTACGGGCCCTGCTCCATAGTGTTCTTCTGCTCTTGGCAAAGGGCTCTGACCTCCTGGGAATGATGAACAATTTCCATTCATCTTTTTCATCCAGTTAAATGTGTTTTCATCTCTGGTAAGGAGCTTTGTTTCTGCCTTGTAAACCAGGATGGCCACCACTTTCTGCACCTTGGCTGCAAACACACCTCTGTGATGAGGCTGCATACGTACACACCTAAGTAACGTCAGACTTTCAGCTCAAATGCACTCAGACTTGATGTGACATCATTCTCAGCTCTGAGTTCAAGCTATGTTCCAGTGGCAGACTTTTAAGCCATGTGGAATGCAGTATTTAAAAACCCTGAAAATACAAAAGTAAATTAGGTATATAGGGAAGTTATTTACATGTGCACAATACTAAAGAAGAAAAAGACTCTCATTCTCTCGCATGTTTTATCTCATTCCACTCACAATGCTCATTATAACAAACAGATATTGTTATAATCAACGTCCCTAAAGAACTCTGGTCATATTAGCTGATCCAAGTATTCCCTTCTCCCGTGGCAGTTTCTAAGCAACTATTTCTGCCATTATTTAGTGTCTGATAGATTCTCCCTTTTTTAATGCAACATTCACTATTACACCTTTGGCACTCTTTTATAAACAAGCTGGTACTAGCTTCTGGAAGTGTTTGACGTGAGAGATCAACATGTAAAGACGAAAATAACCCGAAGGCACAGAATGTAACATGACACAGAGTAAACACAAAGCAATCATTCTGTGAACACACACTGGGACTAACATCAAGTATGACACCTGAGTTCACATGGAAACAAAAGGATGTAGTTGACTGTGTTGGAGAAGACAAGTCCCTGCTGAATTACTCTGTGAAGGACAGGCTAAATACCCAAGTTTGATGCTGTTATAACAGTTCATTTTCATGATCCAGCTGCTGTATGAAGCCTCAAGCACATACGCAGTATACTATTCCATGCAAGCCCATTATCACAAAGCATACAATGATGTAGCATGAAAAAAAGCATATGCATTGTAGCTCTGTCTCCCCGTATCTCCTCCATGGCAGATGGTTTATTGCAACATCTGTTTCACAACACTTGTTTTGCACCTGACAACACTCACCATTAGCATTAGATCACAATGAAAAGAGTTTTCATCTGGAGCTGCGGTCCACAGTCTGGGCGAGGCGACACAGTGTTGGAATTACAAATGTGACACACCATTCCGGACTTGCCCATTTATAAATTGTAGACTTGAATTTCAGGGAATGTCCTCCTCGTGCTTCTTCACCCTGCCGAGGCAATTTCCTAAGGAAAACGGTGGTAGTAAATATAGTTAATATGCTGAAGCGGCAATGTTACACCAACATGCTATTAAACAAGACATGAGATGGGATTCTTCTCACAATTGGGATGTAAAATCCTGTGTCATAAATAAGACATGGACAGGATTAACCACAAGGGAATCACTCAGAGGGTGACCATTGATGCCTCCTCTGAGAAATACAAAAGATATGAAAAAGTTTTATGGGTAACCAGAATGACATCATAAAAAAATAACCTCTCACCATGTTTTAAAATTGTTCAAATATGTGCAGCTCCATGTTGGAAGCTGCAAATGGAAACAACAGGTAGAGTTTATAGTGGTTTCAGTTTTAAAGCTCATTAAAATCATGTATACTGATGGCGGGCACGTCAGCATTCAATAAAAGTAAGGTAGGGGCTATTGGGAAATACCAAAGAAACCAGACAGGTAAGGCATCTGCGGCCAGACGTATAAACAGAGCGTCAACACAAACAAACATGCATGTACCTTTAAGACTGGTATTTATAAATGAAGAATGTGAGGAGTGTGCTTCAGATCATTTGTACATACAGTATGTGTTGAAAGGAATGTGAGCCTGATACAACAAAGTCCATCCATTCAATGTTAGACAGATGAAGGGATGCTAATTTACTTCAGGGTCAAAAGGGACCTGGAACTAATGATAACAACAACCAGGTGAGTTACGCCCTGGGCAGGACCATGCTCATTAACACTTAGGGTCAATAAAGGCAAAGTCAATGGCAGACGTGCATCTAGGAGGCGTCGAAAACCCTGCGGTGTATCACGCACATCGGGTGCGGCACGTCTAAAGGCGTTTTGCGCGTTAAGTTTTGAGATTTTGAGCGTTCGACGTGCATTACGCACATCAAGGGTGGCAGGCGCTGGAGTTGGAAAATCTGAACTTTGGCGTCAACCAATCAGATCAACTCAATGTCATGACGCAGACACACATTTTATGATAGGATGGAAAACACCAAGAAGAACCAGGGGAATCTCCTCACTCTCTGAAGACAGAGGAGGATAAACTGTGATCTGCATCCGGTCCCGGTTTCTGAATGGCGGTTTGATGACCTGCTGTGCCGCTGGGATGTACTGGGCTTATAATGCTGCTCCGCATCGAGACAGTGGGACGTTAAACTGGGCCGGATCAGACAGCCGAAAGCACCCCTCATCAGTGTGCAGCTCCTGGAGTAAACGGTGAAACTCATCACACTCAGAACTCCTGGAATCATCTGGTGAACCCAGACACGGAGCAGAGATGCCCTACGACGACGTTCCCTACCTTTGTTTATCACATAAAGCCGAGCCCCTCTCTCTACTGCATCTGCCATGGTGCAGACTGGTGAAAAAGGAGAGGCTCCTCCCGACGCGCAGAGCGCATCTTGATACTGGAAATCAAGCGTCTGACTTTTTAGCAACCCAGCGTCCAACTTTGGGTATCAGGCGCGTTTTTGACGCCCAAATCGCATTTGGTGTGTACACAGCATAAGAGACTGTTACAGATGTACTGTATTATCAATGGTAAAATACTGCAAAATGTGTAAACACTACACTACTGTAAACTGCATTGGATTGTGGGAAAATTCAGTCATTACTATAATTGTCCTGTACTGTAAACCAAAATACAGTAGTCTAATCACTAGTGGCAAAAAAGCATTTTAATTTCAAGCCAAAGTTCTTTTTTCATGACAAAAGATTTCAGGAGTTGTAGTTTACCTTGACATGTTTCCACAGCCACTTCAGTCTTCCTCAGAAGCACCATCTGATGTCGGTCATGATGTGTCCTTATCAGCTGATTCCTGGAGGGTTTTAGGATTCCATTAGCTGATAAGGACACATCACAATGGACGTCTGTTGAAACGTATCTTTGTAGCTGAGCTGTTAACAGTGTAATGTTTTTTGTTTCTTGTACTTTAGCTAACAAGCTAAAATCTTGTTTATATACATGTTTTCCATTATGCTTTGCAGCACCCTCTGTTCTGTTCTGCTCCATGAGTTAAATGTCCAATTAATCCCACGATTCCCATTCTGTCTGGCAATTGTGTAAATCTACAGCAGATTTCACCCTAACTGAGATCAAGTGGACAGCATGAACAATTACACCTAGAGTATTATTGAATCATTGCGAATTATCATTATCATTTATGTTAAATTGTCATGTTTACATAAATACTTTTGTATTATTCGCTCAATTTAGCAGTGGCACTGTAAAGGAAAATTTAGTAGCAATACTATAAAGGAAAATGCAGTAGTGGTAACAAATTTTACAGTAGCTTACAGTAACCTACATACATCCAGCTGCCAGTAAGAACAGTTTTAATGTTGAGACTTTAAAAGGGAATTAATGTAGGAATCTGTATGAATGAAAGATAAGATCATCTGCTGATTAAGGTTTCTCAAAAACCACAACTATATTATGTAGATTTTGTATATTTAATCATCACCAGAAGAGTGTACATTATACAAACTATGTGTTTATCTCTTGCAGATAAAGCAGAAGTTGCTAATACTAGTCTGTGTGAGTTGTCCCACATTTTGGTCTACTTAGAAATTCATTTCTTTTTTACCTTTGCAGGGTCCTGCATTCTGATTTTATAGTCAATTTCTTGAAGTTTTGGGGTTTTTTGCAACTTTTGTTCTGTTTGTATTTCCAGATCTGAACATCTAAATAGACCAGATTTCATTTTCTCAATTTACTGACAAGTTTCTCAGTTTTTAGTTCAAACAAAACCAAGCTTTCTATCTGTTTTTGATTTCTTTGCCAAATCTGTTATGGTGCAAACAATTGTTTGTAAGGAAATAATTAAGTAAGGTAGTCCCTGCATCCATTCATGGCTGAAAATGAAAGTGGAAATTAGGTTTGTGCTTGTATAGGTTAATAATTAAGATTTATTAGTGTGTGGCTTTATAGTTTAATATGTCTGGTAAAAAAGGTTGTTTATGTAATCATAACCTGTTGTTTGGATAACAAAGCAAAACATCAAAATGACCTGTGAAGCAAAGAGACACATCATAAAATTTACAGAGACTCGATGGAGTTTGTCAGACAAATGGGAAAAGAAATAACTCATGTCTAATTTGATTTACACAGACACTCCACTGGCTGTAAATAACCCAGCCATGAACTCTGCTATCTATCAATATCTCCAATGCTGTTCTATTTTCATTTTTCACACATCCTGCTTTGGGACTTCCTTGATTCACCTGAATGGATGCAGTGACCAGAGACAGTGAGACTGTGGCGGACTGAGCTGTTTCATCCAGGGGATAACTTCTTTCTAACCACCTGGTTAACCCTGTTGAACTCTTGGGAATGAAAAAAGGTGACCTTCTTAAGACTAGGGATTGGGGTTAAAACTTGGGCCATCCATTTAATGTCACCTTCTCCAAAGGACAGTTCTCAGTTATCCCTGATCATCAATGGTCTGCCATATCTGTAAAACACAGGTTGTGTTTCATGGTTCCTGCATATCCATGCACAATCTATCCAAATGGATTCACCCACGCTAATTTTCAGTGATATTAAAGACACACAACAGAACTTTTAGCAGTTTTCTCAGCCGCCCTATCGGCGGCTAAACTAGTATCCATCTTGTATCGTACCTGTACTGTGATTCACTCCAGCCAGTAAAAGACAGTCTTGACTCTTGTTCTGTCCCTTCCCCTCTTTCTTTTCCTCTCTTCTTCCGGTAATGTTTCCTTGCATTTCTTTACCGAATCCAACATGATGCGTGCTCAAAACACCCGCGGTGTTCATACCCGGTTCATATCTGTTTGCTAGTAGTGACGCAATGAGTCCCGGGCCCGGATGGGAAACTTACATAGTGTTGGTTCTGAGCCCCGGGACGCTTCTGGGCAGTGACGGCTCAAAAATGCACATAATGAATATTGGTGTGCCATCAAAACCAGTCAGAAATGGATATTTTTAAGGTCTAAAAGTTACGTTGTGTGTCTTTAAACCGAAGTGGACTCTCATGAAACATGATTACCAGTTGCTTTTCAACTTCTATACTCAGCATGACTACAGTATTAACAAAGCATTGCTTGTTTTAGAGAAATGAAAGTGACAAATGAGAAGGGACATGCTAAAATTAACCAATAGCTTTCTCCTGTCACCACCATCTGCCCTCTCTTGCACTCATTCGCTGTGTTGAACAGCTGGTCACTATGGGCCTCATGCAACATGTTCATATTTTTTTTCGTAAATTTCTCTTACTTTTTCTCTGACCGTGAACCCCTATAAGTGTGCCACGTCAGATTCAACAAACGTTCTCAACTTCAGATAACTGCGTAAATGATCCTCGTAAACATGATGCTTCCACCTGTACGTTGGAAAAAAAGAACTATGAACTTGTTCATTTTTGAAACTGTGAACCTAGTTCAAAAATGTGAATCATGAACTATGAACTGAACTAGAACATTTTAAAATGTATGAACTGAACTTGGAAGTAGTTCATGTAGAAATTGAACTTTCCCAACACTGGATTCTACAAGTTGAGGTGGCGAGAAAAATAAGAGACAATCAGCCCATAATGACGTTGGTTCCACAGACCAAAAGAACAAGAAACCAGTGCTTTAGCCAATATATCCAATGGCAAATTTTTGGTTTGGTTTACTAACTATGACAATGCTATAGATTCCAGTATCCAGTATATGTATTATGCGAATGATGGATGTGTTGCCTCAAAACACCATCTACCTTTTGGGGACCCTCCAAACTCTGACAGTTTCTTAAGCATCCTGATGAGAAATGTAGTGCAGTAAACAAGGAGCAAGAAAAACTTTAGAATAGAACAGAATAGAATAGAATAGAGCTTTATTGTCTGTTCAATGGAACAGAAATTCTCCTTTTAACACGGCCAATTAAAAAGATTCATTCAATAAGCACAGTAATAAAAACCATGCAGTGTGAGAAAAAAAAAATCATGTAATAAATCAAAAGTAAACAGACAGCCCACAATATGACCAACAACAGTGCTAATGGTGCTTAACTGCAGGTTTTTTACCTCTTAACTTAGAATAAAACTTCTACCAGCTCACAATCACTGTATCCAGATTCCTTTCAGAGATTCCAGTCAAGGTCTCCGGAAAGCATCACCTCCAGCACACAGGCACCCTGGGGAAGGTAGGGCCTGCAATGACTTGCTCTGGGCCAATGGCCAGAAATGTGACAGTGCTTCCAGTCTCTTTACTCGCGTGGGAGGTAGAGGGCAGAACTTTGACTTGCTGTGATTTGGCAGCCTTCTTTGCTCCTTTGTTAGCCCATTATCTTCTAAGTATCCTCTGGTGGTGCCATACCAAACCCCTGGTATCTCAGCCCAAACATCTTCAATCTCCTCTGTTGTTTTCCTGACACCCATTGCTCACTGTCTGCATTCCTGCTTATCTGACAATTGCTCAGATTTAACATCCAGGGCCCTAAAGCTCTCGCTCAACTCCTCATCGGCTCATGTTGTACCGGTCTTCGGAAAGTCACTAGTGCCAAATTTGAGCAGTTTTTAAACGTGCCATTATGTCATTTGCAAGTTTCGTGTTAAATTGTGAAAAATTATTGCATACTTTATGACACACACTTTATCCACAAACAACTCAGCTTCTCTATTTATTGATCCACGGATTAATTAACTGATAGAAGCATCGCTTTTTACCTATTAAGTATATAAAATGCAACTTTGTTCTTAAGGTTAGTGATTAAGGAGACAACAGGAAATGAAAGTAAAAATATTTCTGATACCGACTCAGTCACCTGCAATGTTATTAACCCTCACAAATCCCAGTTAGTGTAACCAGATAAAAGATTATTGAGGATTGGTTTGAAACCTACAGCCACGAGGTCCTATGTGGTGTAATTATTTCTTTTTGGGGAAAAGGAGATAGCAAAGAAGCTCCTTTCCTTCACACTAAAAAAAATGCTGGGTTATTCCATCAACCCAACTGCTGGGTTATGAAATGTGTAACTTGTTTTGAGTTTAATCTGGATTATTTTTGTGAACCCTTTGCATTGAGTTAAACACAGTTGAGTTATGCTGGGTTGTTTTTAACCCTAACCATTGAGTTGGGTATATTTCTGTTAGAGGGGATGAGACTGTTTTCAAAACTCAACGTACCTGGACCGCAAAGGCTCATGGGAAAAGCAAATGCAGCAGGAATTTAACCTTTTTATGATTGTTATAAATTTGAGTTATGCGTTTTACTTGCCTTAAGCATGGGATACACTGTGCGATATTTTCAATTGTTGCTCACAGCCCCAACTCAAATTATGCGAATCAGTCGCAGGGTTCAAAGGTTCACAGCTTGAGATATACAGTATGTCCTCACACTGTACAAACCGATGCTATGATGCAGTCTGACTCCTCACACTGTACGTCTTCAAAGACAGGTCGGGGTCTTGAACAATCCCGACATGCAACACAATAATTACAGCTAGTAGTAGAAGAAGACGGAGAGGAAGAAGACGACAATAACAACAACAGCAGCAGCAACAGTATACTATCACCAAAAAACTGCTCCTTTGTTTCCTGTCTTTAATTATTAGACAAACTGATTAATCCAGGTGTGTCTGATCTCAGTAACTATGATGACAATGGCCAGATGCACCTGGATTAATCAGATCTCTTGTCAGTTAGAGATGGGTTAGATGCAGTGACCAAATTACCCATTTGGGGTTAATATAATAGTAATAATTATAAATAAAAAATAAAATCATAATTTTACATAACTAGACCTAGCATCCTAATTAAATGAGTGACCAATCTAGTTGTGTTAAACTGCACCCAACAACTTGTGTTTTATTCAAACTGGTCTTTTGGCTGGTCTTTGCTCCATTACTAACAGGTTACTTTTCTCTAGAAAAGCTAAAAAATACTGCTCAACCTGCTGAAGCCAATGACTTCGACCTCAGCAACTTATTTCTGTGAATAAGGTATACCAGAAATCAAGTAAAAGCACACCTTAGACACTAAAGGCAAAAAGTTTGTGTCAAAACATCTATTACACAGGGTGGTGATTAGCTCAGTTGGTTGAGCAGCCGCCCCATGAACAGAGGCTACAGCTCCTCAGTGCAGTCGGCCCCGGTTCGATTCACGGTCCAGGTCCCTTTGCTGCATGTCACTCCCCACTCTCTCTGCCCCTTTCCTGTTGCTATACACTGTTGTATAAAGGCCACTAGTGCCCAAAAAATCCTTAAAAAAAAAAAAAAAATGTCTATTGCACAAGACAATATTCACTGAAACTGTCCATATATTTACTTAGTTTGAACTTGATGGCCAACTGGCTGATCTTTCCATGTTAGACCATCTGGCCTGGTCTCACAAGAAATGTATAATCAGCATGTCTGTCCACATCTCCAAAATGTAGTCGAGTTATAGTTTAACCCCAAAGGAAAAGTCCAGGCAGTGTTATGACAACTTATGAATATTTGTTCATTTATTTGTTTGGTTGAGTTTTTTTTATTTTCATGTCCTTTACCATTTTTTTCAAATATCTATGCCTAACCATTTATTTTAAAGGCTGTGACTGACAGAAAATTGAGAAGTTGTTTGACAGTGTTAGAATTTGAAAGAAGCTTTTTGCTTGACAGTCTGGGCCATGATGATTTCCCGTTCAGCAAGGAATTTGAAACCAAGTATTACTTCTCCATTATTTACAACAACAACAACAAAAAAGGAATGTAAATTTTTGGACCTTAGAACATGTAGTCACTTTGGTGTTTCTAAAAAGATACAAATGTTACAATTTTGAAATGAAAACATTGGGATATAATCCTACAAATATATGGAATTTATCATTTCTGCGCCAACTGTTGTGGAAATGCTATGTTTGGTATTGTGAACCATACTATTGATTCTGATCTGAGTCAAAATGGCGTGTCATAGTAGTAATTAGGTCTGTGTTTCTTTCTTGTGAATGAGCAGAAATCTGTATGTGGACTCTGAGTTCCCTCTGATTACCTTTGCAGGGCAAACATAGCCGTGGTATTCTGTTTTTCTGCACTGTCACTCAGAAAGTATCACAGGAGAGCAGCTGATTTTCAACTCAGAAAAAGAAGCAGGTCTTTTTGTGGTGAGACTGCTGTTGGGCTGGAATAAGCAAGTAAGTGTTTTGTTAATTTTGTGTTTTGTTTATGTCTAAGATTAATAAGGAACTCGTTTATAACCAGCTCAACGCCTTTTTGGATGACAGCATAAATCTTGATAATTCAATCAGGTTTCCGACTTCATCATTGCACTAAAACTGATGAAAGTGCTAAAAGAGCCATTGGCTGGTCAACGTTAGGTTAAATATTGATTATGGTCATGTGTCAGTCTTGGTTCTCCTGGATCTCACTGCTGCATTTAGATCTGCGTTGATCACAGAATCCTGTTGCGAAGGCTGAAAAACTGGGTGGGACTTTCTGGAGTAGTCCTGAATTGGTTCAGGTCAGTTTAGAAAACTTTTATCCAGCCAGACCTGCTGAAAAAGTAACATTTTCTTTATTTAAATAGATTTTCAGGGACAACTGAATCAAATAACAAAAACAGACATTAAAATTGTAAACGCAAGCTCTGTTATTATCTGACTAAATGCATTTAATTGTATTTCAACAATTAACTGAACAGACATAAAGTTAAAGTACACCATTTTAAATAACTACTAAACTGGTTGTCTTTTAATTAAGAGTCTACAACACGTTCCAGTGCTTTTAACTTTTTAAACTGTTTCTGTCCACACTTTTAAATAAGAGGCATTCATATCTGACAATCAGCGGCAACTTATTGGGTGTACCAAAAATTCAGCCCTGGCAAAGGTTCCACTTTGCTTCTAATGCAAACTGTGATTAAATGCATAAACTTTTCTTGAAATTAATTAATCGTAATTAATGCGATAAAATCCCACCCCTCATAATATGAATAGAAAAAAAAATATGAAAAAAGCTGCATAAAGGGTAACAAGTCATATTTTAAGGTTTAGAGGGAGAGTCACAATCTAATATCATAAAAGTAATTTCCAACAGTTTCTTCTCAGTCCAAATATTTACATACAAACACTGTATGTAATTATGTAAATTGTTTTTTAAATTTTTACACTGGATTTTGAGCAGTGTTCTAAAAAACATAATTACTGTACAAAAACTTCAACTTCAACTTTATTTACATGGCACTTTGCAAACTACAAAGTGTTTTACACAATAACAGCAATA